>CAAKHF010024382.1:19308-38189 GCA_901007745.1 Hippocampus kuda | reverse complement strand
TTTCAAAGGCCCCCCCCCCCCCCACACATTTTCAAAATTCCCTTTTTTTTTGTCCTTCCTGCTTAATTTTGTCAGACCACGGCCCTGTCTTTGTCGTGCTTACGCTCCACCTAGTGGCATTCATAGGCAATACTAAACATTTTCAATCACAGTGGTACCTCTACTTATGAAATTAATTGGTTCTGGAAGAAATTTCTCCAGTAGAACATTTTGTAAGTAGAGACAGTTTTTCCATGTAAATGCCCTAATCTTTTCCAAATTTTTCTGGTTGATTCACATTTACGTCGAACTATCGGAACACCTCATGGTCCGAGGGTCTAATGATGAGAAACACATATCTATCTCTCTATCTACTCACATAGACTCGCACTGTAGAGGTCCCTTTTAGCCAATGGGATGCCGGGATGACGCTTGGTAGTAGCCAATGGCTGAGCAGCTATAAGTATGTTGTGTTCAAGAAACTCAGAGCAGGAACCATAGTGTATTTTTTTTTTACCTTTTGTATCTTGAAATTTCTTTCGTAACAAGATGCAATATTTTCCTGTTGAGAGGTTTCATAACTTGACAATTTCGAATGAAAAGATATTTGTAAGGTACTGTTGAGGTACTTTTTTTTTTTTCGCAGCTGTAAATTGCAGGGAAATTATCGTTCCATTCCTTTCGATGACAAACCTTTATTCAGTTTGTGAACAAAGCTTTAAAATTAAACCAAGGTTCCAATGTTAGTTTCCATCAAAGTTTGTAAGGGTGACATACAGTAAAACTCAAATTATATCATGTTAGCATCGATGGTAGCTGTAACATTTCTTAAATTGTGAATGTGCAATGGCTAGTTCACCAAAATGTTGTCCGCTAAATGTTTGTGATCCTATGTAGTCATGGTAAGACTATACATCAAGTTGCACCAAGCAAAGTCCAAGTATATGTTGGGTCACACACATACTCCATAACTGGAATGGGGATAGGAGTTAGGGGGCATAATTGCTAACCGGTTTGACATATATTGATTTCTTTTTCTGACGGAACTGCATAGGCATCCATTTTATTGTTTGTTTTCACTCTGCTGAATGTAGTTGTTGTGCTGCATCGTCAGGGCTACACACACACACACACACACACACACACACACACACACACACACACACACACAGCCCCCACTCCCGACAGCCGGTCACTCACTTTGCGTTAACCGCAAGTGTTTTCACGGTCATCAAACAACGGTGGCCCGGAGGCGCTCATTTTCGCTCCGTGTGGCGCTCACCCTGCAGCTCGGTTCTGCCCCACAAATTCACAGCCGGCCCCCCGGTTGGAGCGGCAAAATAAGGGGAGTCACGACACACACTCACACACAGACACATGCATATGCACACAGCCTGTGGGACACACACAAAAGTATACGCTCAGCATAAGGAAGGCTGTTGGAGCAATTACAAAAACATGGCAGAACACGAGCGAGCAGGGCCGCGCTATCAGAGGGGAAATAGAGTGAGGGAAGGAAAAATGATGACGCCATTAATAATGCTCGTGGGAGGCGGGGTGGATGACCCTCTCTCTGCCATTTTTGTGTGACAGCACTTTGAGGTGCAAATGGTTGCTGTGTTTGATTTTTGGACATTTTAATGGGCCATGTTTTTGCAGCAATGGCAGAAAATAGTGACACAGCGGTGCCTTTACTTTGGAGTTGAATTCATTCCATAAAAAAACAAGGTCTTATACTCAATTCAGTTAAACAAATTAAATCCATTTTTTTACCCATTGAAGTGTGTTGCAATGCCATCATTCATCCATTTCATCACTTGCTTTTGAAACGTTACAATTATGTTATGAATTACATTTTTTTTTTTGTTCTCCTCATCCAGTGACTAATATTTATCAGTTTTGGAATATTCTTTATAATCAACTTAAAAAGGGTGAATTTGAGCAAATTCTCTTTTTTCTTCAGCTGGATAAACTCCTCAAAATCATTCTTTTGGATTATTATCTAACCAGTGAATCAGGAATTTTACTTTAATTAATAGGACCACTAATTAAAATTGAACTTTCTCTATCGCGTCATCCTTGGCGTCATCCTTGGCTGACACTGACAGCAACTGCCGAGTGTATCCGGCTCTTGCAGGTGTCAGTTACGCACGATGGTCACCGCAAAACACTGAAACATAGTCGATTTGACTTTTTTGTTTGTTTGTTTGTTTTCCATGTTCTCATTCTTTTTTCCCGCTGAACTTGTTTCATGGTCACAGTCGCACCAACAAGTTTTTGTCACGATCTTCCTGGTTCAAGTTTGACCATTGACCATTAAGCCGATGAAATAGCATCAGATTGGAAAATGGGAACAGTCAAAACGATACTGGTCATGCTTAATTTATATATATATATATATATATATATATATATATATATATATATATATATATATATATATATATATATATATAATTTTTTTATTTATTGTGCATAATTAAGTGCAATAATTAGGGCTAAAATAAGAATTGGTTGAAGAAAATTATCTTCATCACATTGATTGTGCATATGGGACCCCCTGCAAATCTGCTCATGTTTGCCCTGATGCTAAGTCCATACTTGCCCTTGTATCCGCCATTTTCAGTTAACTACCTGTATATTGTATGATTACGTGTTTTCTACGATTGTGTGTCAATAAATCTATCTGGCCTACCCTGTCTGTATCAATATTAAAATATTAAATAATATGTGCGGTACAGTAGTACATCCCGTATACAAAAACATTGCATCGTTTGTGGTACTATCTCTCTGTCCCACAAGCATCTATTTTGTGTTGGTTGACAACACTCTCTTCTCTATTCTTCTTGCCTTTTTTTGTCTTCTAGTGTTCTCACACACACACACGCACACACACACACACGCACGCACACGCGAATCCCTGCTCCCTCGAGTGCGACCATTCCCTCGGCACTGCATTGCAGATGTGTCTCACACAGCGAGCTGGAAGTTTCATTGAAGACACACGCAACATGAGACAGCTTGAAAGAGATGGAGACAGAAGTACAAGTGGGCGCATTTCCTTGCAGGGTACTGGGTCACCTTCCATTTTGTTTTGACTTTCCTATTGGAAATAATGCAAATGGAAGTCATGTGGTCCAGGATAACATTGTCACCCCACCTACCCTGTCGACCTACCTACCTACCGACCTACCATTGCACCTACAATACCTATAACACCATAATTTGAGCATATTTGCCAGTGTCATTTTATTTTCAAGCATCAACGGTATTTCCAATTCTGTAAGAAGTGATGCAAGATTTTTTTTTTCCAAGTGGAAACCTGTTGCAGATGTTTATTTGGTATTGCAGGCGCTTAGATGAATGATGCCTATTTGAAATGACAAGAACCGCCGCAGCTGATAATGGCCTTTTGTTCCTGCGTCTGTTTCGACTAGCCCCCAGGCTAAAAGCTAATGGATGCTATAGAAAAAAAATGGTGATCAATTATATTGTGAATTAATAGACCATGCGGAGGCAAATTCTGGCATAATGAACGCCTCGGAGCAACAATCCACCATCTCTACTTTTCAATTTGAAAGTGTTGTGCCGATTCACTGTACACGTGCAGACAAACAATGCTGCACCTGAATGGAAAGATCCAACCATCGAGATGACATATGAGAAAAAAAAAAAATCCATGGAGTTGTAGCCCAAAGGCAGGCGTGCTGGGAAAATGAAAATGTTATATTTTACAAATCCTTTCGTATGTATCTGTTGGCCTCAATTTGTCTCTCAGAAATTTTGTGGCTTCTGAGTCATCACAAATATATTTTCTTTGCAACTGTAATTACCGAGACATTTCTTTTCCAATCAAACCCTTCTTCCTCTGCGAGGAATTAAATTTTTTAAACAACCCTGACTGATTTGTGATCGCTTTGCTGTATGAGCCGAGGATCTGACTCGTGGTTTGATTTAAAAACCGCAACTGAGCATGATTGGAAAAAAAAGCATTGCGGGGGGAAAAAATGGCGAAAGAATCAAGTTGTAGTCTTGTAAATAGCGACTCTGCAAAACTGAGTCGTAAAATCTCAATGTGAGACGAGGGAATGACAAATAATTTGTGAGCAGGTGTGAGATGATCGTTTTCCAAGGGCCTTTTCCAAATCTCAAAATCGTCCGTTGTCCAGGGAGCTTCGGGGTCATGGTATGAACTGGAATCAATTGCAGCTGATTTTCGGGTGAGAAGTGTACACCGCGGAGAGGTCAGCAGTGGTATTTTACCCCCAATCCAGAAACGTATACAAAATAACACTTGAGAGAAAGTCGCTGAATGTGCATCCTTATCCTTATTCAAAACAAACCAAGTGGTAAATCTGTACATCAAAACAGCAATTCAAAACTTTGTTTGAGGGGGTGGTGGGTGGGGGGAGGGGAATAAAAAAACTTTACGTTCTGTACCCTCGCTGGTTGTGACTGTTCAACCACTCATTATTATATATATATATATAAATGCAAATTATATAATAAAATACATTCATAACCCATATATAGAAAACAGTGTGGGACTTCACTATCACTATATGAGGTAAGAATCAACAGCTTTTTATCACATTTACACAACACTATGAACACAAGTAATGAACAAATCTTAAATATGGCAGGGGATGCGTTTCCTGTTTTAGTTTTGATTTTGAGCAGCAAATTTGAAGTTACATATTGGTGCTCACCAGGAATGCATAAGCAAAATTGCACAAATTTTCACTTGAAAAATAGTGAACAATCTTGGGATTTTTTTCTGTTCAAGTTTCAAATACTGTAGTGTGTAAATTGAATACACTTCATCCTCAGCATGTTTAGTGCCACTTTTGTAAGTGGCCACGCCCCCGTCCAGGCCACGCCCCTTTCCGCTTTTTTCATCACTCTCCATTGCTATCATTGTGTTTTTGTCTTCCATCTGAGTTTGAACCCCATATCATTTACTCGGATATTGATTTGATTTGATTTTATTTATTTTTTTCTTTTCCACTCAAGCCCCAGTGTAAGATTTCAACCCTGGCTCTCCCAAAGCCATCTGACTGCGCAGCGCCGGATCAGTGACTTGTGTAAGACAAATAGAGACAATGTAGGTGGTCTCTTTTTGTGCCCTGCCGCCGTCTCGTCTCTCATCAGCATCCGACTGTTTTTGTAGTTTTCCAGATGGCCTCACTTCCTCTGCATCCCACTGTTCCCCACTTGGAACTTCCCAGAGCACACATTTGCATCAGGTCACCACTCGCTTCCACGAGTGCTATAATCCTGCCGAGCTTGCCACCCTGAAAATGCTCTCTTTGCAAGTACAGCGGGAGGTCGATCACAATCCGTTCCGGCGCGCCGGTCAACCTTTTCAATTTGTTCACGTTTTAAAACCATTCGTCCCACAGGGCGGGCGTGGGGATCATGGAAATTTAGCAATTTAGCAGTTCCAGGATCAAATTGTTGACATTGTAAAGCTGTTATTAACTGTACAGGCGGTGTTTTAAACCACATTTTTAAACTGTTGTGGAGTAATTGTCATCACTGTTCTGAGTTTTTGAAGTTTCCAAGATGAGCTGTGATTGGTTGTGACCTGATCCCGATCAACTGTGATGTCATTGCTCAATTCATATTCCACAAACACAATATGAATCCTCATACTGTGTTTAGAATGATGGGGCTGCATAGAATGTTATTTTAAAGAACATTTTGGCCTTGACATTCCCTTTAAAACTAAGCACAGCCTACAAGTGTACATTCTCTTTCTATATTATTAATGTCAACTTAATGTTGACTATGCCAAACTGAGCATCCAGGACAGAGATGTAAACAGTACTGTAAATTCTATTTCCAATTATATAGTAGTCAGGGTCGTAGAAAGAATTTAACAAAAAAAAACATCTTTTAATTCTTCAGAATTCTGTTCTTTTTACTCATGCTTGTTTCTGCTTACATTAAGACTGTGCTGGGCAAGCTTTGTATTTGTGTGCATTTTATTTCATTAATCCATGACTGCGGATGGTATGATAAGCAATGACTTCTCAGCCATGTTGTTTGCGTCCTATGGGTTTGATTGACATTGATAGTAAGGATCAAATGTCCTTTATAAATAAATGTTTTTTTTTTTTTTTTTAGATTTTGTACTCGGATCAATTGTTACTTTTTTCCCTAAATAGGCATTTAATATGAATGAATTGTGGTGATGTAATAAGGGATCGAAGAAAATTCCCATCCATGTGAAAATGGCAAAAAAAGTCACAGGTCAAAAAATCTGCCCCTAAATGTGGGGGTGACCAGATAGTGACAATCGGTGGTCATGGCCACCCCTGGCTACCATGAAGCTCCGCCCCTGTCGAGATTCTCTTCTCGATCTTCAGTCTTACCCTTCTGTAGTGACATCACAACCCTCAAAAGTAGACAAACGAATGAATGAATAAATATATTAATAGATTAATAAATAAATCAATAAATGTCATGCTCACTGAGCTGAAGCCTTAAATAAATGATGGCAATGGACCCCAAGTTCTTCTAGGTTTTACCAAAACTTTTCTTAGAGTCCGAGTCTCACAGATACCTGTACCAGTATCAATTCATTTTAACAAAGTCATGGAGTCATCAAATTGCTGAATGTTTAAAAAAAAAAGTGCTACATAAAGAAAACTTCATTGCCTTGAACTAGTATGTGCAACCAGTTATGGTTACCATATGGTTACCTTCCTTTGCAGATTTTGGTTGTTGTTGGCCGGTTGCTCACAGGTCGATCCCAGATTCATCCCACCAAGCAATCACTCCGTGGCCTACAAATCCTTGGTAAAGCCGTGTTTTACAATAGAGGCATAATTGCAGGAGTTTAATTACCTGCCAATGCTCTGCTCGCGCAGCCTGCTAGCGCTGAAGAGCCGAATAATTAGAAACAGGGAGAAATTAGGCAGCAATTTTTTCTTGGCAATTATCATGCAAAAGAAGTGCCATTAGTATTGTTATCCCTACACAACATAATCCTTTGACATCGTCAAGTCACCGAAATCGCTGCCGGGTGCAATGACTCTTGATTTCCCCACGAGCCTTTGGCACTGCTTCTGTCACGTGAGACATCAGGACATACCAAATGGGTTCGCAGACTGAGCGCATCCCACCCCGGAGTACTGCGAGGATTAGTTGCCAGCGCATTTACAACCTCGTGTTTTCCTTTAAAGGTATATAAATTGGGTGTTCAACCTTTTTCACCGTGTCACCCATGAAATTAGGTTTGATGTCACAGAAAAATAATGCACAGGACGGTGGATGTACACCTCTTCAGCATTGGATTTTTATTGTAATGTATGGGCTTGGACTGTGTACAATTTGTCCGGTGCTTGTTAAGCATACAACCAAAGATTGACTATGAGATAATTTAGGCCTGTTGTGGCACAAGATTTGCACCGCAAATGATGTTTGTATACATTTAGTCAATTTGGACATTGTACAGAGGAGCAAACCAATGTCTTAGCTACATGCAATGCATTCTAATCTTTGCCTGAAGCCAAGTAAAATCTCAATGAAAAAAATTACTTTTTCCGGCCACACGTTTGGAGATTAAACAATTCTTTGCCAAATTGAACTCACTAATCTCAAACACTGGGATTCAGTGTTCATTGATTCATTCTTTAGTATGCCACAGAGAACGTTTTTGCCTTCAGTTCATCAATTCTTGAGAGATTTCTTGGCTGTGCTTACACGTCATGATTGTGTCAATGAAATCACACAACAGTGCACCCTCTGAGGTCAAACAATCTGTTCCGTGACACTGGTCAGCTGTATCCCATGGTGGCACTGTTGCCCCGATAAAACTTTTATTAACTGTGATGTTTGAAGTATCAGAAGGACATTCTTAACTGGCAGACGTACTGTCAAGCCATGTGTAATTTATTTTAATTTTCAACCGGCAAAATGAAAAAAAAAAAAAAAGCATGAAGTGACCGAGTATTTATTCATTTTTAATGTAACATAAAATGCTTTTTTTTTAAAATAATTCAACTTTAGTCTCGCGTGAAGACTAGCAAATTGAAAAACAGGCCGCAGGACTGAGTGTGATTTCAGCATTTTATATGGTCATGTAGATGTGACGAACTGATCATTTGAATCGGGTGTGTTGGAGGAGAGAAACATCTAAAACATGCAGGATGGAGGCCCTCGAGGACCGGCGTGGATGACCCCCTGCTCCAAGTGTTATAATATGGCTACTGAACCATCGTCATGGTCTTGGATGTATCACGGGCTACTGAGACCAATTGTCAAGTTTTGAGGAGTGGTGACCTCCACCCACAATCAAACCGTACACTGAGCATAACACCAAAGTGTTAGATAAGAAAATGGATAGATGGCTGGATTGATGGTTATGCCAAGGATGGCAGTTTTGCCTTTTTTTTTTTTCTTAAATTTGAGAAGGAATTTCTTCAACCAGGATTCAAACATATTCTAATATGTTGGGGGGGGGGGGATAGCACTGTCCAGCTACAGAGACAGAAACCACTTTCCGGTGGTGACACTGACCTGAAGGTTTTTATCGAATATTGCATTAAACACCATCAGGAACAAACTAAGATCTGCAATGCTGAAGTGTAGGATTAATTGTGCGTCACCAATACACATCTGTCGAAGGAAATGAAGATGGGATTTAGGAAGCTCTTCAACAGTGATGTTGGGTAACTCTCAGTGGCTCTGAGTAATAAAGCAATGGGATTTACTCAAGATTTTAATTGGGATGCATTATCCCAACCCCTCATAGACCCAAGAAGCAGGCAAACGATATGCACCGATAAGTATGAAGGTCAACCAGCTGCTTAGGCGGAGCTGCCCGCACCCTCCCTCCCCCCTTTACATGGTGTCACTCTTGCAAAGCCGGTGACCAGGTGGTGGGAACATTTTCAAAGCGCAAAACTCTGAGCACAATTAGCTTGTTTTCCCTCCTTGTTGGGGTTTACGATCACTCCAGCGCGTGTTTCATCGCACATTTGGTGCGCCGCTGACAAGTTCCAAGCACCATAAAGGAGAAGAGCTAATGAGGCCGTATGTCGAGAATAAAAGAGGGATTAATGAACAACGTGTTTGAAGAGCCAAGCCCTTTACAATACACCCGCATTTATATCTAGACATATACACTAGGTTGAGAATATTTGCTTTTGAATGGTCCACGCTGCGCTCGGAGGAGTGTTCTGCTGATGGAATCAAAACCCCTTTCACACATTCAAATGAGGCGCACTCAGCTGTGATTGGTATTGGAAAGGCATTTGTCGGAACAGAGGCTCACAGAAGGCTTCTTAAATACAAGGCAATCACGGCGACTGACGGCGAGGCGAGAGAGGTGTGCCCAGACTGCAGAGTGGGGAAACGGGACAAAGGATTATGATGGTAATAAGCAGTAAACCAAAACAAAGTCATCCCCTGATTCCCTCCCCTTCTTTCTCTCTCTCTCTCTCTCTCTCTCTCTGTCTCTCTCTCTCTCGCTCTTTCTCTTTCTCTGTCTGTCTCCCCCAATCTCGCTCGCTCCTAAATCCTCTTGCTCACCGGCTGCATCGCGTGTGCCACATATTGACAAGGCCCATTTTTCCACATTGCTGCCGGAGCCACAATTTAAAACTCATTTCTCATTATTTGCGGCGAATCCGTACACACGGGCACACAATTTCTAATCTGTCGAGGCCATGATGGCTGCTGGCAGAAGCGTCGGCTCTTTATGCAGATGCCTGACTGTACACCTGCACGCAATGTCAACTCTTGCACACCCGGATGGCCTTATTTTATTACAGACGTCAGCGAATCTGCAGGCCGTCAACTGTGAAGCTTTTTGTGCTAATGCCTTTTTTTCCCTTTCGCCCTTACTTTGGCTGGCTTGTCGTCCAGACTTTTTTTTTCTTTCTTTTTTAGATCCCAGTCGTGTGCAGATTTAAAACCATACTTTTTAAAAGTTAGCCTTCCCTTGCAGGGCTGTGATGCACAATCGCAAAAAGTAAAGCAGGGTAACAACAGCAATTTAAGTGATTGTTTGACAAGTAAGACAGCCCCCACATGTTCAGGAACAATCAGCACTTATTACTGCTCTTATGGTATGCCGAGTATTTGAGGTCACCAAAACAGCACACTCGCAACAATACCTCCTTGAACAATAACAATTCTCCACTTCAAAACTGGATGTCTGTTATAGGACAGCCAAGTGCCACATGATTTCTAGAGTACAGAAAACTAGAAAGCACAGAAAAGAAAAACAAAAGTAGAAGTAGAAGTACAAATGTCATTTTTATTGTGGGGGGGGGTGACTTCTGAGAAACGTGAACCAAACACTCAACACAACCAATTGGCCTTTCCTGATTTTTATTGGAAGAGAAGAAAAATGCTCAGATTTAGGCAAATTATTGTCATGTGTATACCCCTCATAAATGAGTGAGAAGGTTTTACTTTGGCCTTTTGCCATTAGCTGCTTTTCACTCAACATGTTGTATTTGGGGAAATCTTATATAATAATTGTGATTATCATTATCGTTCCAAGCTAGCACAATAGCCATTAGGCATAAATAACTATACGTTAGCATGTCTGTCTACCATGGCTGCATAGCTTTGGCTAGAGACTTAATTCTTGATTATTTGTCTTGTGCTTTGAACATGTGACAACGGCTATCCCTTCATTGCTCTGGCTCATGCACTTGTCGCAGAAAAAACAAAACAAAACAGAAAACTGTTAAACCGCTTTTCTTTGATGCGCTGTTACAGGCCGGTCAGTGTTCTATGATGGTGGTTTCATGAATGGTCAGTGAAGGTGTTTCACAGCTCCAGGTTTGCTTTCTTTGGTCAAGAGAAGTTTCCTTATTTCACAATTCCTGCCAAACAAGCCTTGTATTTGAGTCGCTTTTCTTTATGAAAGACACTGACGCAGTTTTCCACCTTTGGCGGGAATATTCGAGACAAGATAAAAGTAGAATGCAACAGGAGTGAAGCCTCACACTCGACAGCGTGGCTCTGATTCTAACGCCGAAGATAGAAAGAAAGATTTCTAGGTCAGCTTCAGCACTGACCCCCACTCCACCTTCCTCGTCACTGTCAGTGCCATTTATAGGGAAAAGCACCGAGAACCAAATGAGACAGGTAATACAAAATGAGACTCATCATGTTATTAGGCTCAAATTATTGAACCTCTTGATGCATCGGTCAAACCATACCTGGAGATCTGTTATGACCGTCTGCTTTTTGGGGGAGAAATTGTGTTGTTGTTTTTTTTAATAGCAGTTTGCTTGTATTTGATATTCATTATGTTTTCCACACATCCGATAATATGATTCATCGCAAGTCGTGTCTCTGTGTGCGGTACGAGATCCATCTTGTTTACGTGAAGGCACATGAACACGGCACTCAAGTAGGCAGCCTGGTGATCGCAGCCATCCATAAACAGGGTTGTTAATTCAAGTGACTCTTATTGATCGCTCCACCTCTGAGTGGATCGACAAAGTAAATGCCCACTCGTGATGTATTGTTGGGAGAAGAATGGATGAAATACTGACTTTGGCCGAGAGAACATGGAAAAACTACTCTGACGTCATGCCGCTCAATGCTGTATATAAACTCACAAAGTCACACGTAGGGGCACAAGACCCCCAAAATTGAGCAACCATTTTGTGTTTTGTAATTAGTGTTTTGCACGCGACTCACTATGGGGTTCATATGTTTCATATCATGCTGCCATCATATTCTAATTCGATATATGCTGAACAATTATATTTTTCT
Organism: Hippocampus kuda; assembly: GCA_901007745.1. Lineage (NCBI taxonomy): Eukaryota > Metazoa > Chordata > Actinopteri > Syngnathiformes > Syngnathidae > Hippocampus > Hippocampus kuda. Next base: position 26,462 of record CAAKHF010024382.1, on the reverse strand, counting down.
TTCATTATGATGATGAATGCGACATATACAGTCAAACCTCGGTTTTCGAATGTGTCTGTTCTCGACCAAATCGGTTTTTGACCTGAAAATTCAAGATTTTTACGCTTCGGATTACGACCGAAAACCGGTTTTCGACCAAACTGAACAAACCCGAATACACCACTTGACTCGTCTCTAATTCCTTACGAAGTGACACTTCCTCATGTAGCGTTCATTGTGGGCAGACGTGTTTGTTGTGATTTACGCAAATCTGACTTTTCATTGTTATTTCTGCATTGTGTATTAGACCCTAATCAAGGGCTAATAAAATAATTTCGGATTTCGAGCAAATCGTTTTTCGAACAGCCTTCTGGAACGGATTATGGTCGAAAACCAAAGTATGTTTAACTCATAAAGTCGGGGGGCAAACAATTTTCATAATATCCAGTATTGTATCCTCCCATAGAAATGACAATGAAAGCGTGCAGAACTGCATCAGAGTTGCCAATTACGCTAAAAGCTAAGATTCTTTTTTTAAATTTATTTATTTATTTTATTTTATGTCAGTCTGAAAGTCCTGCTGACACTCACAAGTCATTCCAAGAACGACATCATGCTATGTTTTATTTGGCAAGACCTTTGATGATTGGACATATTAGTGAGCCTTTGTGTGTTGAAGGCAATTGTTGCTGCGCCAGATGCTGACAATGACGTTGCCACGCACGGAATGATATGAAAACTCGAGGCTGCAATGTCTGTGTTTATCATAAAATAATTTTTTTAAATTGTAAGAATTACACCTGACGAAAATTGCTGAAAAGCTTTACTAAGGATAAATAAATACTCATAGCCAGGCGCAGCGTGGTGTACATCTGATGTTAAGCGAGCGGATAGATAGAGCGTGTGCAGAGCAGGTCAAGTGTGGTAATTTTTCAGTTCTTGGCAAATCCACAAATACGGGATGGGGCGACGGGGAAAGGGTGTGTGTTTAGACAAAGAGTGGTTTTGGGATAGTGTTTGTGTCACCTCTGGTGAGGGAGGGAGTGTTTCTTTTTCATGCTCTGTTAGGGTGGGAGAGCCGTCGCTGGGCAGACAGATGAAAGGAAAAAGTGCTGCTGTGGCACTGATAAAGTGACTGAGGACCACTACTGCCACACTTGGACAATTCTGCAAACGCGCTCGTGCGCGTACACACACTCACACACACACACACACATACACACAAACTTACACACAATCCCATCCCCTCCTTTCTTTACTTGGCTGTGCTGCCAAAAGCACTGATCTTGCTAGTGTAGTCATGACTCACTCGTAAATACACATGAGATGGCTGCTCATTTAAAGGAGACAAACTGTATTATGCATATTGTTCACCATTTAAAACCGTTCCCAGGCATCCTTAAACAAGGTCTGATATTTTCTTGTCAAAAATACACATAGGTGAAAGAATATTTTCAACTTTTCGTGTAGCTGCCTAAAGGCTCCAGTGATTATTTTTTTTCCATGTGTGAAAAGTAACAAATGTGGAAACGTTTTGTGAAGTACATTAAGACTACTGACCCTGACGCTAACTCCAGACTAGGAGATGAATGGCTCGAGTCAAGCTACCACTTTAACCATATCCCCCGCTTCCCGATAAAGCAAGTGCCAATGCAATTCGGATTGTATTTTCACCACCACGGCTCCAGATTACACGTTGTTATTTCTTGTAGCTGTGTGGACCGTGCCTTCACCAAACAAAAATAGTGGATGGCTGCATAGTCGCGGTCTGGTATTCCCAAGTTTGCGGCTTCATTTTGGAACATTTCCTTCCGATCAGATCAAATCATTTGTCACCACATTGCGACATCTATAGGAAAACACAATGCAGTGTAGACCTTTTTGGAGAGGGGTGAGTATTGTAGCTTTTCACTCTTCCCAACAAATAAACCCAAACCCAGTTACGACATAGCTGAACAGTCCAGCAGAGGTGCTCGTAACACTGTCAGCTAATATAAATATGTGCCGCTAAACATTTTTCTTTTTCAAGGCAGTGCTTATGTGAAGTCAAGTCAGTTTTCCATCTCCTCTTGAAGATTGTCATGACACTCACATAACCACATTAGATGTGCGACTGCCATAGTGCACCATGATGCAATGCAGTTTTTCACTACCGACAACCTCAATATTAAAACTATTATTACAAAAGTTGAGCATTGTTTACCTTTTTCAAGGTAGAATATTTGATGCAGCTCTTGTATTTGAGCTCATGACATTGTACTGGTGTGCCTAATGTTGTGGTTCAAGAAATAAGGTGTCTGTATGAACGGTAGAAAAAAAACCCCACAATAATTTCTCCATGAAAAATATGTTCAACCGCAGTAAGTGGCTTTCTATTGTTGCACGTCGGTACAAGCCCATTGGAGAATGTGACAAGCTCGAGCGGATAATTGATCAGACTGAAATTACCAATGGATTTCTTTCACGAGCCTGCGCCTGAGAATCCATTGTGCTTTCGTGGGTGGGGGGCGTCTATCGAGAATCACAGCGGCATGTAAAATAGTGGAATGGGCACACAACGCGGCGTTAATAATCTGTTTACACAACAGCTCCACTCCTCGCATTGATTTCCATTGCCGCCATGCACCGCAAGCTTGGGGTTAGTTCTGAGACCTTTGGAGTGTAGGAAATATGAACATTATATACGTTATCTTGTTTTGGTACAATACAAGGTCAAAGGACAGTCTCTTTACAATTACAAAAAAATATTCTAAAAGCAATTCAGCATTTCCTCCAGAACACTTGCTAAGCCCGGTGGTAAAGAAGCCAACCGGCTTCATAATATAGCATTCATTTCAGTTACTGCACTTGAATTGTTACCATTTTGAACCACTGAATTCCCATTTTTAGAACTTATTTTCTCCTGTTCAGGAATGCCAGTAAATAACTATAATTCAACCATCCATTTTCTGATCCGCTTTATCTATATAGCCTATCCCAGCTGTCATCGGCCAGGAGGCGGGGTAATGAAATGGTTGCCAGCCAATCACATAGACGATACACCATCCGTGCACACTCTCACATCCCATTAATCTGCCACGCATGTTTTTGGAATGTGGGAGGAAACCGTAATACCCGGAGAAAACCCACGCAGGTACGGGGAGAACATGCAAACTCCACACAGGAAGGCTGGAGCCGGATTCGAACGCTGCACCTCTGCACTGTGAGGCCGATGCGCTAACCACTCGATCACTGGGCCGCCTAAATTACTATAATTTGACATCTTAATCAGAAAATGCGTTTATGACAAAAATGATATTTTATCAAAGTAGTCGAATAACCATTCACCTTCTAATTGCCATCGCTGTTTAGTTATTGCAAGTGTACCCTTACACCCGATGCTGATGTAACGTATTTGTTAAGCAATATTTGTGTCAATGAAAAAGAAAGATTGAATTGTTTTTCTAATGTCAACACATGGTGCCGACTCTATTTACAAAGAGCCTTTTATGGTTATGTTTTTCAAACTCACACACTTAATGCTAATGAACTTGATTTAATTAGTTGCGAGCACGCGGATAGCTCTTTGCTTTTAAATGGCACTTTAAAAATAATCAACTTCTTCGGGACTTTTCTAATTTGCTGCCTGTTTATATTGCATCATTTGAACAGTCAGAGTCAGAGCGCAAACCACTTCAAGGCTGAACAATTCCAATTTGGATTAGCACCAGGATTTAAAACCAAATGGTTGACTTCCAAGTTGTTCTCATTTCAAAGCAATTTTGAGAAATAATGCTCAAGGAATAAATTGGTTCCAGGTCCGAACTATAGCTGTCATCAAACATTTTAAATGTACAGGTAGTGTTTTGAGTAACATTTTCCATTCCTAACTTTTAATCTAATGAGAGCTGGATTGTGATGTTTTTGTTGGTCACAACAGCAAATACAGTGTTGAGTTTTGTCTCCATGTTACTTGTGAAATGTTCTCAATTCGGTTAAAAATCGGCACCCAAATCAAAGTTGTTCCTTTTTAAAAAAAAAATGAATTTTTTTTATAAAACCGTTCCTAGCATTTTCCCCACCAAACCCCGGTCGTTCAATATTTGGCTGCCAGAATATATTCTGATTCCTGATTTTAAATATAATTATACTGCAGACAATAAATTGCAGCATATTTGTGGGAGGAAAAAAAGTCAACCAAGTCAAAGAACACAAAAACAGGGCGACACAAAATTTTGGGATTCAACCGCATAATCTACACAGACATTCCATTTACATGCTCACTGAGCTGATGTCTCCAAAGATTTGCTGAAGTCTCAAGTAATATCACACTTGAAATAGACTTTTGGTTGGACTTTTGAACCCCCCCGAAAGAAACATTGCCGGGCATTTGTCTTCGCAATGAAAACATCCCTCTTGGGGCAGGTTAACGAGAGTAGGCAGTCGGCTTACCCCTTATGTGTGCATTGCACCCACACAGAGGCACGTTCAAGGAAATGTGTATGCACGAGTGCCCACATGGTTCTGTCTATCTGTCTTCAAAAGAGGCCATGAAAGATCTTATTTCGCGCGCCTGCCGATTGTCGCTTTAACCTGTCGGCCACGTAGGCTGCCGCTGCATTAACGATCACACTGAGAAGCGGGAGTGTAGCTAGCGAGGTCCGCACCTTGTTCTCCGCTCGCTATCTCCACAACCCGGCCCGTAGAGCGAGGAGAAGGAAGAAACAGCAGGGGAAGCGTGGCGGAAAATTACAGTTTTCGCATGCCAGCCAGGAAGCCCGCCGTGGATGTTTTATCGCATAATGTATGTGCAGAGACACAAGTGCCGGCGTTTGCCTGTGCGTCTCAACACTTGTGCTACATTCTTCATTTTCTGAGGAGTTAGTGTGAAATTAAGTCTTGAATCTTCTTTTGAAATAGAGCAAAGCGCAGCCCAAAGCTCGGTTTGTACGTCCACCATCAGATTTTGGATGCGTATGCAGATCCATATGAAACCTCACATTTCCACTTCATGATCATTTTGACTTCTAGATGTATATATTTTTGGTGTTCTCAAATGTAGCGCACAGTGGAATAGTCAACAATTCCTTCTGATGTCAAAGGAGGAGAGACAAGACAAAAAAAATAAATAAAAATGGAGGTCTTTACATATGGATTGGATGCCCAACTCAAGTTCGGGTATGGTGTTGATTTTTAACATTTCAATTTATGCAACAGCATTTGGAATGTCCCAAAGAAGAAAGAAATCTGTGATGTCCGAACACAAAATGGATGGTCTATAAAAAAAAAAAAAAGTATTTTCTTGTTTGAGACCTCCAGAGAACACAGTTCCCATTTACCTTTTGTAAATGGGTATCGCAGTATTTATGCCATTGTGCCCTACGACGCGGCTTATTCAAACATAAATAGCGCAGAATGTCTACTCTACGCCCACTTTCAAACCAGATTTGAAACCATAATTAGTGTATGGGTAGACCAAGATAAATAACAGCAGTTGGCAACATAAACATTTTGAGAACAGTTTGGAAAGACCCGAAACACAAATACTAGTGACATCAGAAGCGACTACCAGCGGGCATGAGCACATATTAAGTATAAAGGTGGAGTACAGTGCAGGAGTCCGATTTCGTCTACACCAGGGACATAACCCGTATTTGTACGATACTCTGTGATTCCGACTTTTCGCCAATTTGCACAAGTGACAACATGAGACACAAACTCGTTGAAACCGCTGCTCTTTTTAAGTGTGGCCAACATCTCCAACTACCCCTCGCTCCCAATGGACCCGCTTCCCCCTTCCCACACGCACAGACACACACACACAAACACACACACGCAGACACTATACATTTTCAGTTCGGTTCAGTCTCCGCAACGTTTTGATTGGCCATGCAAAGATGAAAGCTTTGCACTCTCTGCCAAGGAGAAAACTATAATTGATATTTCAGCTTTAGGCAAAGTTGCTGGCCACTGGCTGTTTCAGCAGAAAATTAATGTTAGCACAGCTTGGCAGATGCTGTATTTACTCCGAGTCTGGTCTTTGCATTGTATGAATGCCGCTGTAGTTTTACAGCAGCAAACTGGCGTGAATGGAAGAAAACCAATCATATAAACATGTCAAAAATGTCTAAATGTCAACGGCAACCCAACGTGGATAACAAATACCATGCATCCAAATATGAATGTGAACAAAAGACAGCAATAGGCAGTAGCATTGCATAAATACGCTTCTCATTATATATGTCATAGTTGTGTTCTGCCCTTGGCTGGAACCCACACGCTCCTTTGAGGGCAGAGTGTGCTAACCGGTGGGCCGATTGGCTTCGACCAGCCGACACACTCTCAAGGCATCGGGGGGGGGGGGTTGAACCCTGACGTACTGTCACACAGCACTTTCTGGCATCTACAGTATTATGTGTATAAGCAACATGGCGCACGACGCAAATCTGGGTTTTGGACACCCACTTTTCCCCTGCGAAAAATCGTATTGATCAGATCAATCCAAATGTGTTAACAAATCACAAGGAAGAAGAACGATCACATGTACAGCTGAGTGTTGTCTTGCTGTTTGAGGGGGATCGGGACTAAGCCGTAACGTTAATAGCAAAGCTGCAGTTCATTGACATCCCCACTAAAACGGTTTCAAAAGCAGTAAGCGAGTTTTTCTTTCTGTGCGTCATAGACTAGAAGTCATGGTTTGTTAGGACCCCCTGAATTGGGTTTATGCGCCGGTTGTCAGATGCTTACGCTGATCTGAGCAGTGCGGAACACTGCAGCTGTGCTCTGGAAGTATAGTAGATCTGCGCCTTCTGATGTGATTGATTGTGAAATTCTGAGTTGGAATTTGTATTTATTAGACTAAATTTCACACACTGATATATCTATCGATCGATCGATCGATCTCTCTCTCTCTGTCTCTGTCTCTCTCTCTCTCTCTCTCTCTCTCTCTCTCTCTCTCTCTCTCTCTATATATATATATATATATATATATATATATATATATGATATAGATATAGATATATACACACACACACACATAGATAGATAGATATACACACACACACACACACACACACACACACACACTAGTTGCTGTGGAAGACAAGAGCTCAATTATGGATCGTGTGTCTATTCAGACCGAGCAGCATCTCGGACCAGAAATACACAACACCGGGATACTAACACGTCTTTGTAAG
>CAAKHF010024382.1:2500-11028 GCA_901007745.1 Hippocampus kuda | reverse complement strand
TTGGGGGGTGTCTGGTTTAAAAGGTCTATTATTTGTTTGTATTTGTATTTGTATTTGTTTGTATATGTGTTTTTCCCCTCGAGAACAACAATAAAAGGTTTTAAAAAAAAAGGCTATTCACCTCAATTTTCAGCTGTCAAATGTAAAATAACCAGACCTATTCTTTTTTTTTTTTTTTTTTGAATGGCTTTGTTATTGTGCGCTTTGAAAGTGGCGGCAGACGCTCGCCGGTAATCATAGGCGGCAAATGTCACCTCGCCAAAGGAGAGAAGACAAGCTGTTATTATTCTCGGGGTGAACCGTTACCTTAGAAAAAGACCCTCCCCCCTCCCCCCCAAAAAATCAACAACAACTCTACCTACACTGGAATGGTAAAAAGACCTTCACGGGGTCCCGACACACAACATTTCAAGGTTACGAACAGCATAATAATACACCACACAGCACAAGAAGGTACACTTGGTTAATGTCACACTTACTGCTTTTCATTTGCTATTTATAAATTTACAGCCTCAAAGTGTTTTCATTCGACTATTTATGTCATGATGACTTTATTGCTGTTTGTACGTTAGTAATAGAAAACAAAACTCAGTTTTGGCCGTTTAATTGGGTAACCTATTATTTAACTTTATGATTATTAATATTATTTTTTTACATTCCTAGAGCTGTGCACATGTCTTAATGTTGTGATTCCACACATTCGAAAGATTTCTGTAACAATCAATTAAACAGTAATTTTGAGCATCCATATCTTGGGATAACTGTATTCATAGTCAATATTTCTTAAAAAAAGGAAGAAAAATAAAACGGACATTATTTTTCATTTGTTGACTCGTAACAATGCAGAGTTTAGAGCCTGGCATTGCGCCTGTGTGCATTCAGCAATATTCATGAGTCTGTCATTTATTATTGTTACGTCCTCTAAGGATGTCTGCCACTCTATCTGCCTTTTGCAAACAGACCAGCATGCCCTAAATTAATCCTTCAGGGGTTCCCACTGTGTCTCAATTTGAAATGCAGGCCAGTTCCCGCAAGTCTGTGCTTCTGAAACTGAGTTTGACCGATGTGATTTGTCGCCCCAGGATCGGTGTGGCTCTGGCCTAATCGCTGGAACTGTTTACTGCGAGTTGTATTCCGGTGATAAATATCAAGGCATCGTCTGTTCCATCCCTTCTAGATCATTTTTGGCACTCAGCTTCCTCAATCATACAGTTCAAAGCCACACCCGTTCCCACGCGTGTTTGAGAGATTTTGTTATGGTCCAAAAAAAAATAAGGTTGAACCTTTTAGCCATAATTCCAAAAGGTGTTTGTGGTGCAAACACAACACTGCTCATCAGCAGAAGTACACCGTACAGTCAGGAAAGCAAGGCAGTATCATGGTTTGAACTTGGAAGCTGTTTTTCTTCAGTCGGAACTGCTGGAAAATCAAACAAAATCTCGATGAAAGCTTACTAGAACAGCTGGAGTATATTTGTGGTTAATCAGAGGCATTTTCAATGATGGCAGCTTTGTGCTGTTTGCCGTTTAACAGCAGATCATAGGAGGACAATTTAGAGTGTTCCATTAACCTGCCATGCATGTTTTTGGAATGTGGGAAGAAACGGGAGTACCCGGAGAAAACCCACGCAGGCCCGGCCGGGGAGAACATGCAAACTCCACAAAGGGAAGGCCAGAGCCGGAATCGAATCCTGCACCTCTGCACTGTGAGGCAGATGTGCTAACCAGTCGGCCACCGTGCTGCCTATGGAGTTGTTTTTGGAGTGATGAACAATAACAATGCATTATATTTTATAATATTCAAGTCTATATTTAAAACAAATTCTACATCAATGAGGTTCATTCATTCATTCATCTTCCGCTTTATCCTCACTAGGGTCGCGGGGGGAGCTGGAGCCTATCCCAGCTGTCTTCGGGCAGTAGGCGGGGGACACCCCGAATTGGTTGGCAGCCAAACGCAGAGCACACAGAGACAAACAACCATGCACGCCCACATTCACACGTAGGGACAATTTAGAGTGTTCAATCAGCCTGCCATGCATGTTTTTGGAATGTGGGAGGAAACCGGAGTACCCGGAGAAAACCCACGCAGGCCCGGGGAGAACATGCGAACTCCACACAGGGAGGCCGGAGCTGGAATTGAACCCGGTACCTCTGCACTGTGAAGTCGACGTGCTAACCACTGGACTAACGGGCCGCCCTACATCAATGAGGTTTTTAATTAAAATTATACGCAACAAGCTACAACATCGATTTATTTTTAACATCCACATTTTTTAGGAATTACTGAGCAATCTTAAGTGTTGAAAATGGCTCTCTTTGACAATGCAGTGTTAATGGTTGAGCAAATGTGACATTTTTGGTGTCTGCTGACGAGAAATCTGCCCAATGCCAGCGGTATTTTAACGTAGTGTTTATTTTTCAAGTGAACAACACTCTGAATTGAGCTGAGGCCATTTTTTGATTAAATAAGCCATTCAAGATCATGAAAAGTTTGCATGGCTCCATTAAGGCTTCACCATTATTTGATCAATCTTGAAGTAATGTAACATCTTTGTAATTCACATTTAGAATTTTTTTCCCAGCTTCTGACCGTGCAGGCAAATAGAAAACTCAAAAGAGAGATTTCTTTTTAAGTTTACAAACTTTGCCGCCCCCCCCCCCCCCAATTAATCGACACAAAAACTTCCTTTCACAATATTGCACACACACTCAGAATGAGAAAACACAATTTGCTCAATACACAGGATATGTTTACTCCTGTCCTTCATCTCTGGGACTATGGAATTGTGCTGATAACACCCTGCACACAGTGTTCGACTAATTGGCTAATCTCGTATGAGCGATGGCGGCGTCACCTTTTTGTGATTTAATAATTGTTTTGTTGTCTGCTCAAGGAAAAACGGTCACATTACATATAATAAAGGTAGAGGACAATTATTCCGACTGGCATTGGCTCGGTGATGCAATAATAAGAGATTTTGCAGAAAATGTCCTTTCTCATTTTTGGGAACTTCATGAGCAAATAAGCAACATCTTTAAAACGACGAAAAGACGGAATGTTTGAGCGTTATTATTATCAACATGTGAAACATGTCTGCATTCAAGTCAGAGCCAAAAAGAAATAAAAGCTACACTGAGTTTTGTTCGTTGTACAGACTAGTTGAGCTTCAAACAGTGCATCGTGTTTTACACCAAGTACTACCTTAAATAAGACTTAGCTCTCCAAGTACCATCATCATGACCAGCATTGAAATACAGTAACGTAGTAGGCGAAAATGTTCATCACTAATGGAGGGCCTGCGGACCCCACTTTCACAATCACTGGCCTAGAGCGTGAGCCTAGAGCTTGGTGAAGTTGTCGATGCAGTAAATGTTTGGCAGCAAGGGGAGGGAATAATTTGCTCAAATGTCTGTCATGTAGGGCCCTTCTTTTTTGCTTAGAGCAATTCTAGCGCAAAGTGCAGTCCAACTGCATGCATGGGTGGAGTTTTCTTTCTTTTGGTATTTTCGTAGATGGCTGCAGGAAGGAATGGGTGTTTGCCTTGTTGTGGGAGTGAACACAGCAGATTTGATTCCCGACCAATCAGAGTGGCTCCATCCATTCCCTTTAAATTCGGTGCAGGTGAGGTGTGTGGGCTACATTGCGGAAGCAGAAACAGACTGACTCGAATCCATGCAGGAGATTCACGTGCTCAAAGTATGTTTCGAAGGAACTGCAAGAAAATCTCTGCTTGCGCATGATGCAAAATTGACTGCTGTAAAGTGGACCAATCTATTGGCGATATTTTACATATAACCACAACTTGGTCATTTGACTACTCCTTCTCACCTTAATGCATGCAAATAATATTCAATAAAAGTTAATCAGGGTTGCTGGAGGGCGGTGATCTTAAGTCGAGACAAAGACTGGAGACAGAGATTCCGATCCGATAAGGAGCAGGGTTGAGCCATAAATTTCAACAACATGCCCATCTTCACGTCAAGCACAGATGTTTTTTTTTTTTTTTTAAACTCATGCCTGATCCCGACTATCATTTGGATGAAGCGAGTAGGGTCAGAGTGTTCCCTCTGATTGGTAAGCTGTCGAGTCTCTTCATTGCCGCAATCATTGCCTCTCTCTTCCTGAAGCAAATGGTGCTAATTTAGGCACCTCATGGGAGCTCTTATGCGCGATGGATGCACATATCTGCATGCATTGCGCAGATCCACATCCACTGTGTGTTCATTCGCACAAAATGTTTCAGCCCACAGAGGATGAGGCAGTGCATGTTCTCTATACGCCACCCTTGGTCAGACCTGGGCAACGTATGGCCTGGTGGCTACATCCAGCCTATGAAGTCAAAGTGCACTGTAAAATGTGTGTTTTATATATATATATTTTTTTAAATGTAAAGATGCCATTTTAATGGCCGCTGATAATAATTATTAGAATAATTATAATTTCCTATATTCATAACAAATAGAGCTACACATTAGACAATCTGCTTTTTCTAAATACATTAAAAATCTAAATAAAAGTTGAGGTTAGCATGTTGGCTTGGTCCAAGTATTCCAGGATTTCATGGGTCCCCATTTGCAAAAATATTTGCCAAACCCTGCTGTAGATAGATGGATCGCTAGTTACTGTATACTGGAGAAACGAGACTACCGTATTTTCCATCCTATAAATGTAAGGCGCGCCTTCAATGAATGGCCTTTTTAAAAACTGTTTTCATATATAAGGTGCACCGTATTAGAAGGTGCATCGAGTAAAATGTACAAAAGTGGCTGTGGTTACCTTGTGCATCCACTAGATGGCGCTATGCTGAAAGGAATAAAATACAATTCATTACAGCTTTATTATATCGAGCTTTCACAACCACTGCAGCTGTAACAAAAGCGCTTTACAGAACAGTTAAAATACTACTTCCAAGAAATCAGAATATTGATCCATACATAAGGCGCATCGGATTATAAGGCGCAATGTCGGCTTTTGAGAAAATGTAATGCTTTTAGGTGCGCCTTACAGTGCGCAAAATGCAGTCGATGGTGAGACATCAGCACCCTAAGCTGCACATTTGTGTCTTTCTGAAATGCACTCCTTGAAATGAGCACTTAACGTGTGGATTTCAGTATTAATGGACTTTCCAGTACATTTGGTCCAACGCCAATGGACCCTTTTGCTGAGCATGCCTGCAGGACATTAATTGATGGCTGGGTTACACTTGCTAATAAGCGTCATAAATAACGGTTTAGCAGGCCGAGGGGTTGCGAGGAGGGGGCTGTCTCAAAAATATGAACGGCTGCTTTGACATCTTAATGGAGATCTGAGTGAAAGGGGATCACGTGGGGGGCTGGCGTTGGGGGTGTCCATTACGGCTGAGCACGACCCTCCGCAGTGGCAAAGCGGTCACATAATGACCCAAATGGCACAGACGGGCCGGAATGCATCTCGCCTATGTCAGGCGTAGCCGTTAATGGACAGCCTTGTCAACATGCTCAGCCCCCTGCTCACACACGGCCCCTCCACCAACGCAGCTGTTGAAGATCCGTCAAAAAGTCTCGGCCCCGCGTCGACCGAGAGGCACAGCCGCCCTCCTCAAAGTCACTGATGGCGGCCGTAAAAACCACAGAGCGTTCAATGACGGCGTCATTGATTTTATCCTCAAATTATTGTTGAGGGCACGCCACCCCTTGCATACCAATGGCAGGACTTTCACCGGCGGACAAAAAGTGAGGGTGCCAAATGATCCGCAAATCACGGGCACTGCAGTTTTTGTTGGGCGAATGGAAGTTGGAAGTTGAGCAATACATGCATACACAAACACACACACACACACACACACACACACACACACACACACACACACACACACACACACACACACACACACACACACACACACACACACACACACACACACACACACACACAGTTTGCCAAGTTGTACCTCAGCATTTTGCAGCCAGGAAGCTCATCAGCGGAAATGCAGATTGTGCCAAAACCATTTTTCCGTGGGAGCGGAGCTCAAATTTTGGGATTAAAAAAAACAACAAAACGGAGCTAGCACAACAGAGGTCTGACTGGACCAGGTACGAAGTGCACATCTTCTCAGCTTCACATAAGGACCTAAGTCCACATTTTGACAAAAACTAAATTATATGGGGCTCTTTTTGCCTTAAACATCTTCTCATGATCCTGGCCAACTCTGCTCAAATCAGCTCAACCACTGCTGAAACAAATCAGTCAATTCTACCCCCGAAAGGAAATTATGAGTAACTATAATATATTCTGCATATGGTGCAGTTTTTCATGGTTTATGAAAAAACTGTGTGTGGGTTTGCAGGGTGGGGTGGAGTTTGTGAAGGCCATTATTTTAGGAAAGTGGTTGACATGCTACATTTGCATCATCCACAAACTTTTAGAATTGCTGGCACACTGATGAATGAAGCAGAAAAATCATGTAAAAATCATTTTACCTTGTACTGCCACTTGCTGCCAACTGAAAATGACACCACAGTGCCTCTAAGGCAGTGGTTCTTACCCTTGTTAGAGGTACTCAACCCAACCAGTTCACATGCACGTTCACCGAACCCTTCATTCGTGAAAAATAAAAATCTGATTTTACAAATTCAAGACATTAAAAAACACATTTATTAAAAACAGAAAAAAAGTAAATCCAATTTGAAGACGTGAGTATAGTTTTTTAAATTTATTTGTATGGCAGAGGCTCCGTCGAACCACTGAGACCTATTCACCGAACCCCTAGGGTTTGATTGAACCCAGGTTAAGAACCACTGCTCTAAGGGCTCAGCGTGAAAACATTGCATGACCAAACCCAGAAAACAGTTGAATCGTGGGGGTTGTTACCTGAGCCCTCACCTGGATTGGAATCAGAATACCGTCTTTAGACTAATAACATACCAACATATCATTGTAAAGAAAATCTTAAACTGGACTTCCCCTTTAAGAGGCGGGTCTGGTGTGCTAGCATGCAATGACAGCGAGTTGGCACGTGAGTGTCTGGCTGTAAGATGTGGCTAACAGGCAGCACCTGCATGAATATGCAGTGTTTGTATGTTTTACTGCTCTCCTGGCTGAAAAGTCCTTTGGCGACTGCGATTCTCCATTCCCACATGCGAAGGCATTCCCACATGTATACTGTTAAAATCCGTCAGGAGTTGCTTAAAAAACACAATATAAAATCTGTGTGAAAGGCGAACTGCGATGAGTGGGGGTTCACTGAGCGGTACTTCATTCATAAACAAATAAATACTGTATAAATGCAATACATTAGGTACAATAGGATCCACTTTTGCTCCTGGTGTGGAAAGAGTCTTCTGTTCAGCTCTTCCAGCAGAGGGGTGGACGTATGCTCTCATTAGCCTACATGCTAACTTGACAGCGGCTTTTGTTGGGTTCTCTTGAAGTTCCGGTGGTGGACGTGCCAGCGCTTAGGCAAGTGTGTGCCAGCGATTGCATGTTCCTCCTGTCTGTGTGTGTCTGTGTGCATGCACGCACGCACGTGTGAGAATGTCTTCTGGAGCCTGGTGGGGTGACAGTTGTGTTCTGGCAAGTAGGTAATTAGCATGCATTATTCAAATGAAAGACGGTGGGAATGAGGGTGGGGACCCAATCCACCTGGTTGTCAGGCGCACGAGCTCGTCTCGTTCAGCACCACTTAGTCGGCACATTGAGAACATCACAGTGCTTCTTGTCAGTGCATTACCCCCCCACGTCCACAGCCCCACCCCTGCAAGGCGACAATGCACCAAACTGACTGAACCACATTATGAAGGAATTAACCAATACGGCAGCTTATGTGCGTAAGTCACAAAGCCATTTTGTCGTTTCATATCAGCTGTAAAAAACGTAAATAGTAGGAAAGCTACTTTTTAGCAGGATTTGAACAGCAAAAAAAAAAAGTTTCTTAAAATTTTGTTGGAAAGTTGGATCCGATGAAGAACTAATTTTGTGGAGAATTGGACTGAATGCAGAGATTTCTTTCCTCGATTTGAGTCACCGTGGGAGGAAATACACGATTTGCAGGATTTTGCAAAATAAAGTCAAATTATTTAAAATAAACATTTAATTGATGTCTTTAGGCCTCGTAAGGAAAAGCGAATTCGAAAATGGATGGACGTATGGATGGATGTTTAGACCAATGAAGACCTCAATACATGTTGGTGAGAACATATTCATGTTCTCAGTTTGGTACTGTGGCATCATTAGGACCCCTGACTAATTCATTAAAAATTATGTTTTCCATGTTTTTTAGTTTCTTGGCCACCAGACAGCACCAAAGCAATATTTTTTACATTAAACATGGCTTTTGCCTGAGCACACAAAGGCACAGTTTTTCAGTGAATAACAGAGCATAGGGTCCCCCCAAAAATGAGAGAATAAGGCAAATCTGCCCCATGCTGAATCACAAATCTGGTGTTCCTAATGACGTGGTCCCCACTTTGATATTCCGAGCGTGCTATTGAATGCAAACCATTTTTTTTTTTCGACCAAAGCCTTTTGGCACATTTTGCATCCACACT
>CAAKHF010024381.1:0-16189 GCA_901007745.1 Hippocampus kuda | reverse complement strand
ACGGCCCTCCAAGGGAAACCGTAACTACAATGTGGCCCGCGACAAAAATGAATTTGACACCCCTGTTTTAAATAAGCCAGTAATTCTCTTTCTTTTGTGTTTAGTTTGACAGGAAACAAACTGGGAGTGGAATTTAACAGCCTGGCATTAATTTGTCATATGTTAACCTGAGTGACCAATTGAAGGCATAGCGTTTATTAAAGGGAAGGCCACTGTTGCTGAGAGCTCGCCTCAAGTTTTACAAAGTGAAAATGTCCCCGGATGTCAAATCACCCAGATCACCCGCGAGTCAGGTCCTCACAGACACAAAAATGTCATGTTTGTACAAGCTCCTTGTTATGTCTGCTTGTCTATTTTGGTTTGTTGCAAACATGTTGCCCAACTCGTCCGACATCATGGGAACCGCTCCGAAAGACCTCTCCACTCAGAAAGAATGCTACGTAATCACATGTTCATTGTTGTTGCAAGCCAAGAATTTGACTTGGTGAAACACAAACATGACCGATGTATGAAGTGTAAAAGCCCCTTGAAGTTTACAGGCGAAGTGTTGTACCATATTTCCAAGCGAATACTTGACTAAGCCTTCACGTTGTCTTAAAAATTAACCCAGAGAAATGCTGGGAGATTCACAAGGTGATTGATGGCTCCTAGTGGGGCCATCTGTGTGGGATTGCAGTTTTCTTTTTTGGTCAGAAAACACACATGGGGGTATTCCAAGCAAGCCCTGAGAGGGGCAGGAGGGGGGGGTGGCAGGGGGTGTACATGACGGTGGGATGTGCGTACTTAAATATTACAGTCTAACTCAGGGGTGGGCAAACTTTTTGGCTCAGGGGCCGCATTGACTTTTAAAATTTGACAGAAGGGCCAGGTCAGCACGAGATATGGTACATAAAAAATATATATATTTGTTGAGAGTCCATATCAAACATCAACAGAACAAAAGCATGAAAGTACTGTATTAATATACTTTTTTTAAATGAGAACAGTGTTGTTGATCACCTATTTTAGCCAGTGCATTGCTGCAGATGGGTTGTGATCAGACCAGTAGAAGGAGAGCGATACAGCGGTCCGAAGGTGGTAGATAAGATCTCCTTCCTTCCGTCTCCCCCCCGCCCCCCTGTTCTCTGCAACTTCAAGTCAATGCACCACCTGGCGTTAAAATGCCTGTCTTTACAAGTCCAAATGAAATGAATGCAATCATTCACATCGAACCTTAATTGTGTACCAACCTTTGGCGAGCCGGATTAAAAAGACCTATGGGCTGTATCTGGCCCGCGGGCCGTAGTTTGCCTACCACTGGTCTACATCTTTTTCTTGCTTTTTTTAAAAATTTTATTTCTTTTGAATAAGTTTCATTCTTTCTGCGTATCTCCCACTATCCTTCTTAAAGCATGCTTGCAGTACATGCCCTTGCTTCTGGAATTACAGGCATGGTCTTGAATAGTAGGGTTGTTCCTCCCAGAGCCCTATTGCTCCTCTGCTGGGTTAACCCTATCAAAGGCCCAGAAACCACACATCCTGTAAGGCACTGTCTTTTGTGGCGAGCCAATGGGAGGAGTGTAGCAAGCGGTGCTCACTGTTGGGACAGAAAACACATGACCAAGGGATGCTGGGTTGTTTTTGCTGTTAAATATGTGTAGCTCAAATAGTAAAGGAAGGCAGATGTTTCCCATCTGGGTTTGTGCTTTGAATGTCCAGTATCTGTTCTCCTGTGCAAACTTGTGCTCTATTGTTGCACTTTTTTGGCTCCGGCAGGAGAGACGCCAGAATATAGAATCGTACTGTTGACCCAACTGCAGACAGGAATGCATATGAAGCTGTCAAAAGAATGATAATGAATTGATTTGTTCCGATGAAGTATTCATACATGTTTTATTCACTCCAAGATCATCGTCTTCAGAAAATTATATCCCCAAAGGTACTTGTCGGAAGATAGGCAAGTATAACAAGATTGGCCAATTTGAAAAGAATTAAAGAGGCTGTCATTGATAACCACTTGTGCAGCAGATTTGTAAAATTTCCAAATTGCAATGATCAATTTACATAATTTTACAACCACAAGGCACATAGCCTTGTTGTCTTTTTCTTTTGCTCACAAGATGAAAGGCCAGGGGGAAAAAAAAACAATAATTTAAAAATAATGGCTTGTAATTGCGGGATCCCAAGTTCCATAAATCGCTTTTTCAGTAAAAAGTATTCTAAAGTGAAGCTGGCAAGGAAAGGAAGTTGCTGGTCCGAAGGGAGAGCCAGTAATAGGTTTCGATGTAGATGTTGCTGGTAATTACAGTGCACTCAACACTTTAAAAACTAAAATTGCCATTGGTACATACATCATATATTTGGTTCCTGTATTTTGCAGGCCATATTTTGATCGTAATGCAGCATTAATTAGAACCCCCTTATGATTAGTTAACAGCCCAAATCAAATCAGAAATAATGCATGAGATTTCCTTGCGTTAGGATATCTGTGCGTTTGCTAGTTCTATAGAACAAAGCTGCTTCACTGCTGATTCAGTCAAGTTGAGAACTACATAAATGTGCCCAAATGGCTTGCACAGCTGTAAAACATCTGGTTTATCCCAGTTGCAATTGCTGTTGTGGAATGTAGCACACAAGAAAGCAGAATGCTTATTGTGTCAAATTAAAATGATTGGCTCTGACTGGTTTTAATTACAGTATGCCTTTTCTGGTTTTGTACTGACTTACTTCTCCATCTTGATAAGTGACACTTAAACAGTGTCTGTGTAAATCACCACTCTGTCATGAAAACGTGTCTATCAAGACTGTTGATTAGGGTAAGGATTCCAGTTGGCTACTGAGCCAGGTCCCTATAAAACACCATTCATGATGCTGTTAAAAGGAAGACCATATTTACCATGTTAAATGAGAGGATCAAATCCAGGCCTGTTGAAAGTATTAACTTCAGGTGGACCGAATAATTATGCACTCCCCACTTTTTATTTTTTTAAAGAAGTCGTTGAAAATATATGAATTTCATTCTACTTGGTGTTGATTCTTCACCCCCAAAATTCAGATTTTCTGTCTTTATGTTTAAAGCCTGAAATATTTCAAAAGGTCAAAAAGTTCAAGGGGTCCGAATCCTTTTGCAAGTCACTGTAGTGTAGTATTTCAGCTGTTTCCTCTCAAGGTTTCATCATTTGAATTTGAACACTTCCAAAACTTCGACTAGAATAAAGAGAGAAAGTCCTTTATGCACAGCTTTCTGTCTTCTTTTGCATGCTAAAATGCTAGCTGCTCAAGTAAAGTTGCACAAAGGCTTTTAACTTGTTTTTTTTCCCAATGGCCCCACTGAAAGTAACTATTTCCAATAATAGCAATACTGTGTACCGTATTGTCACGACCATACCACCAGGTAATTTGCTTTTTCAAATGAAGTCCTTGATGAGCAAGTTATTGCGAGCCTTAAGAGAGGTATATCAAAAGGTGTGCCCAGATCCAGTAGATGCACAAGATATGTTTCTGTCACTTTGCAAAGACATGAGGAATGGTTTATTTCCCCTACCAACTTAATGATACCTTGTGATTTTTGTAGATGACACCATTTGGAAGAAAAAAATTGGAGCAGCTCCTCTCAATTCTTTCCATTGTGTGAATCTGGTGTGATTTGCTGATATTCCAGTATTGTTGTGAAGTCCTGAAGCCATTCGCCAAGGGCAATTGCAGTCTGGGATTGATCGTTCAATCTCTTTGAGTGCTTAATGGTCTAATGTGGTAACACTTGGATGGCACTTTTCCGCTCAAAGTATGAGTAATCTTAAGGGCTGTTCACACGGCACACATTTGCTCCGGCGCTGCACCGATATATTTTGTTGCGATATATTTTACACCGGACCAAATTTTGTGGAGCGTTCACACGTGCAAAGCCACTGAGCGTGACAGCACCGGCACAGTGTCGGTGCAGCCCCACTTGCGTTCACACGGCAGTTTCTGTAGCGGAGCAAAACGACAGAAAATAAATGAGCTGCCGTGTTGGTTCTTTTTTAAACGTGTACACAACTCAAGCAACTACAGTACAGGCACGTCCTTCTCCTTCTCGGTCTCCGTGCCTTCTGCTCGAGAGTGACCGCCCCCTGATAACGTAAATCAACGATGACTTCAATGACACTCAGAAAAGCAAAAATGTAATGCGCCAAACAGAAAAATCAAGAGAGGAAATCACAAAATAAATTCTATGGGGCATGGGGGGTTGTTAACACACAACAAAGGAATAAACTACACAAACAACTCCGAGACAGTCCAGTCTCCTACAAAAGGAAAGATGATGTTTGGGGATTATTCCCCCTCCCCGTTATAGTTGAGATGGTATAACCCAAGAGGTGCTTGCCAGACAAGTCTTGGGTCGTTATTTAACAAATGACGAAAGTCCGACAGAGCACGAAAGCAACGCATTCTCCCCGTACGTAATCAACTCTTCACGAGCATTTGCTCTGGAGCAAATTTAACCCAGTTGCGTTCACACGTGCACATTTGTTCCGGCGTAGCGTCGCAAACGAGCATTTGCTCCGGACCAAATTCTTAAACCACCTCCCTGAGGTGGATCAAATTTGGTCCGGTATAAGCGCTATTGCAGCGCTGCGCCGGAGCAAATGTGCACGTGTGAACGCTCGACTGGCGTAGCGCCGGTGCAGTGCCGGACCAAATGTTGCCGTGTGAACACCCCTATAATCTGCTCTCTTTCTGGCATCTTCATGATCTTGAACATGTCACTGAAACTTTACAGTATGATACCAATCCAAGACCTAAATACTGACATGAAATCCCTCGCAACTTGAATCAGATGTATTTTGCATTTTACACACATTGTAATAGAATCATTTAGTTCAATCATATTTCACCGTTATGTATTGATTAACAGTCGACAATTATCTCAGCAGATTTTGCAAAGAATGCACTTTTCATTCTCAAACTAAAGATGCAAGTGTGTAAAAACCACACTCGTTTTCCAGCTGCTATTTCAGGTACCGCCGTAGAGCAACACTGCAAATGCAACCCATGTTTGATGTGGTGCAACATGTCCCAGATACAGTCGTTGCTGGGAGAGACTAATGAACAAAAGCTTTAAAAAGAAATCTCGAGTCTTTTTACGATGCATTCCCACATTTACCACAAGTAATGAAGGACATTAGGCATGTTCCAAAAAGGTAGAAAGAGAAAAATTCTGTGTCTGGCACACCAAGAGTTGGCCAACTTTTCCAAAGCCCTTTTTCTCTGGAGCTCAAGCTTGTGGAGTAGCACCCATATAGCTTACGAGGCAGTTTCTTTGACAGTAGAATTGGCATCGATGCTATTTTGAACATACAGTATTTGCACCTATGACCGTGGCTGTGGGAATTATGTGATGTCGCCAAATGTGGAACATTTGGATATCATCCAGTACAGAAACAAAGAGCCTATAATCCAACCTGATCTCCACAGAGACCAAACGGTGCTCTTTCATTGTCTGTGTTAACACAGTGTTTTTTGGGGCGCATTCTAACTCCATCAGTCAGCTGGATTTGTTGCTGACAGTTTTATGTCCCTTTTTATTTCCGCAAGTCACTATTCTCTCTTGTCAACAGAACAACAATGTCACATTATGAAACATCATCAAGCTTGTGTAGATTATTTCTTGATGGATAATATTTGAAACACTGCATGCTTATTGATATCGTGTACAGTAGAGGCTTTTGTCCACACATTGTTCAGGTGCACTTTCTCTTTTTTTTTCAGCAGTCTTGTTTAATTAAAAGGACTTGTACCAGACTTTCATGTCCCACCCCAACCCCGCTGTCCATACACAAATCCCTCATCACACCGTGTAGACCTCCAGACACATTTTAGACTACAAAGGATAAAATGGATGAATGGATTCACTTCAGAAAAGCAGCTGCTCTGCGATTACAGTTGTGGCATGCAGCGGGTTAAGATCAGTTTGTGTGACTACAACATACCATGACTGTTGATGCAAAACTGTGTGGTATTTGCGATTTGTAGTAGTAGTATGGGAGTGCGCCATGTGCTCGTTGTTCCTATGGAGCCAAACTTTTGAGTGGGTCCCTCGTAACTGATCGGGGAATAAAGCACTACTCACATGTGAGCCTGTCTTTGCCGTGATCTGAAGCGGCCTCTTGGTGGCCAAGGCAGTCACACCAGAAGGAACAGCGCAATTTAATAAATTACAGCATTAAGTTATGGTTCATAAACTGTTGAACTAATTTTTTATGATAGTTAATTTTTTTATTATTCTGTTTATGTTGTTTTGTGTTGAACAATATTCATTCTTAAAAGACACCGACATGGGTGGTGCTGTAATTGATTAATGGTATTCCCATCCATTTCAGTGGTTAAAGATGATTTGAAATATGACTGTTTTGAGTTACGAGCATAGTCACGGAATGAATTAAAATCACAATGTTAAAGTTTGACACTTGCCATGTTGCACTTGTGCCAATTTTTGTATTTCTTTCTTCTTTATCAGAGATCCGGACCCAGTTAGTGGAGCAGCAGAAATGCATGGACCAACAGACAGACATGAGGGTCCAGCTGTTGCAGGACCTTCAAGATTTCTTCAGGAAGAAGGCAGAGATTGAGATGGAATACTCCAGAAACCTTGAGAAACTGGCTGAACGCTTCATGGCCAAGACTCGAAGCACAAAGGACCACCAACAATACAAGTGAGCTCACCAAGTCTTTGTATGTGTCTTCAATTTATGTTGTCACATTGGCCACTGGGTGTGCATGTGTCTG
This sequence comes from Hippocampus kuda, assembly GCA_901007745.1. Classification (NCBI taxonomy): domain Eukaryota; kingdom Metazoa; phylum Chordata; class Actinopteri; order Syngnathiformes; family Syngnathidae; genus Hippocampus; species Hippocampus kuda. Next base: position 9,442 of record CAAKHF010024381.1, on the reverse strand, counting down.
CGGGCGTGTGTGGTCATGCCACAAATTGAACAAAACCTGAATCCGCCGCAAAATTAGGCACTGCTCCTGCCCTTGTGCTGTTAGTCTCCCTTCCAGTGCTCAGTTTTAGAGGTCAAATTTGTTATTGTTAAAAAAAAAATCATTGGAATGCGTATCATAGCACATACAGAACGAAGTATAACCCCTACAACATTCTCAAATTAATTTCCCCGCTTTTATGTTGAATATCATCAAAAAATGCGCTGCAGTTGTAGAATGATAACTTTTTTCAACATGGTTTGTACAGAGACCATAAAAAAAAAAAAAAAAGTAAAAGCAATTTTTCGTACTTTTGACTGCAGAATAAAACTCAACAAAGTGCTAACTGGCGCAATTGGTCTCCTTTTATTTTTGCACCGTCCTCCCTCTCTCGACCCAGTTTGCACTGATCAAGTGTTCTGAAAAAGGCAGGCATTAGCATATTGTTTGAACTTGTGGAGGGAATAAAAATAAAATGTATACTTTTTCTGACAGCCTGTAAATACATTATGCTTGCTGTATGAAGTTTCAATGACTCAAGCAGCTGTGTGCTACCAGTTAATGGACTGGTTGTATCGAGCGCTGTGGTTTACACACATGGTGTCTGGTCACAGGACCATATTTCTTAAACAAATACAATAAGTTTAAATAGCATTAAAAACCCTCCTGTGTGCTTTAAAGCCAAAGGTCTATATTTGTGTGTCCAGATAAACAGCACGAACACAGTGAAGCCTTTGTGTTCGCATTCTGTGGCTTGTTTTTGTTGGACACTTTTTGTCTGTGGTGTGAAAAATGAGTTTTCACTCGGGTTGTAGCCTTGACTCCATTTTCCTATGGCAGTTCAGCTTGGCACAGCAGCAAAATGTTAAAATAGCATCACAATGAGCAGCTAGATTTCTGGGTAATTAGTCGAGACAAGCAACATTCTCATTGAAATGACATACTTTGACTCAAAACTGCATCATATATATATATATATATATATATATATATATATATATATATATATATATATATATATATATATATATATATATATATATATATAAAACTGAAAATATGTTGTGAGATATATTGAAATATAATATTGTGATTAATTGTGATATTGTGATTAACTGAAATATTGTGATATAAAATGGCCTATATCATGACAGGATTTTTTTCTGTATCACCCAGCTCTAGATGTCAGTAAAAGTCTGATACTTTTGGCCCCTTTTACCAGGAAATAGTTACCTTTCACATTTAAATAACCCATTGAGAAATACTTCCACAGTAATTTGTACACTTAGTGTTTGTATAGCAATACATTCTATTGCTGTGAAGCAATTGAATTGATGCCATGATAAGCAGTTAAGTCTATGACAATTTTTTTTTTAAAACCACCCAGAAAAAGCCTACATACAATCTTACATTCATGCAGTGGTTTTCCTTTAAGAAAGACTTCTTTATTTTCTTTTTATCCATGGATGGATGGATAATCACACATTTATGTATGACAGCAAGGAGTAGTTCTTGCGTTATTTGACCAATTTAAAAACCTTGAGATAGGACTGCTTCACATCCTGTTTTAGTGACCTTGCATTATTACAGAAATGCTTTTTAATGTTTTGATTATCTGATGTAAATGTCTGAAGTGTGATTTCCACCAAATTAAATGTCAAACGAAAACCGTAATATCTGACTCAAATTTTTCAGTTACATCTTTTCATAAAACTGTGCAACCCGAATTAATGCATGGTGCGAAATCTTGTATTTTGCTGCCTTCTTTTAGGGAGTCTTGAATGGTTCAACAACGGACAGGGATTACCGAATTATTTATCATATTCACAAACAGGATGTGTATGACACTGTTTGTATACTTTGGGATTTTTATGGAATTTGATTTTACCTCCCCAAAAAGTATTTGCTGCACTTTGTCTTGATAATGATGTCACACAGGAGCTCAGTAGAAAAAAGATTGAAGATAAATGTCCACTCATGTAACAAGCTTCCTCTGCGGTTCTTTAATGGTAGACCTTATCAGTGCGCTACTAGAGGACTTTGCCATTTTGCCTCTACCCTTGATAAGATCACATGCTTCAATAACCTGCACAGTGACGTGGCAATCCTTAACTGCGAGCAGCCTCCCTTCGTATGGGTCCACTTTTTCCTGGATTTAGACTACATGAATGACGAGAACACACATTCAAACAGCAGGCAACCATTTGCCATTGTGGCGATTTTCACTGCTTCCATGCCCCATGTGGACAGGAATCTTTGCATCGAATGTACCCATCTGTCTGTCTGTCTGTCTGTCTGTCTGTCTGTCTGTCTGTCTGTCTGTCTGTCTGTCTGTCTGTCTGTCTGTCTGTCTGTCTGTCTGTCTGTCTGTCTGTTTGACCCAATTCCTGCCCAAGCCAAAGAGGAAATGATGACATAGTGAGATTTTCCTGGTACAGTATTATGTCGGGTGAGCAACTCCAAATTTTGTCATTACAGGAAATGTTAGTCGTCTTGATAATTTGCATTGTCCATTTTCCTCAACAGGCAAAGTCTGCCTCCAAACCCACATCTTAAACAATGTATAAACACAATGAGTACTTCAAAATGGAGGGAGGTTAGGAGTGTTGTGCTCTTCAAGTAACTTTTTTGACTATCTTGTGATTTACTTGGTCCCCTTTCTTGTCTCCGGCCACCTGGACATTATGCAGTGGCACGTGCAAAAGCAAATATGAATTAATAAAGGCGCAGGCACACACACGTGATGTCTTTCCTGCAGAGTGGATGTTTTGCTCTCGACTGATTCATAATGTAGTCAGGATTTATTGTAATTGCTGTTTGGCCGTGTGTGTGACACTGAGTCTTTTATCATTTCAACATTTTGACTGCTTCCCTTCTTTAACTCTGCTATGCTCTTTTCCTTTCATTCCCCGCCTTTCCATATGACGTGTGGGGATGCACCACCAATTAATCATCCTGCCTTTGTTTTTTATCAGCTGGAATTTACATCCTGTTTTTGCTTCTTTTTTTTTTTTTTTTAAATGAAGATTTCAGCAGTTTTGCTGTTACGGTATTTATATGCAGGAATGCTTACTTTTTGCCCGGGCAGGAGATAAGGTGGCATTGCTAAAGGTTCAAGGCAAGGTTACTGGCCAATTTCAGTGTTATAGCTGTTGTGTTGACAAGTGTTGCCTGTCTATGCAAACTGCCCACGTGTGGTAAGAGCAGGGGCGATTCTCCATATGGTTCCTGCAAGACTTGACCTCTCATCCATCCTTAAAAATCTCACTCAAACATACACACATCATGTATTCATAATAATATTCTTCTGTCATAGATTAAGCCAGAGGAAGTGAGTCTGCAGGACTCAGAACACATGCTAGTCCGCAATTCACTCTGGCCTGGACAATATCCTACCACTTAATATGGAGAGGCAGCACAGGAAGTAGCAAAGCACTTTTCCTTTCAGGTTACTATCATTTCTATGTGCTGTGACATATTATCCATGACTCCTGTGACATACTGTTATGTAGGGTTTGACTTTCTTTTTGGAATATAGTACTCTCGCGGATTTTCCACATTCACGCCGCAAAGAGTATTTAAAGCTTGCTTGGCTCAGAGAGCGGCATGAGCTGTGCCCCAGAAATGTCATGGACACTACTGTTCCATGCTTATCAGTGCTGTCCTTGTAATATATGCAGGACTTTTACAGCCAGAAATGATGGTATCTAGGACATTAAACACCAAGGGAGGCCGATGACGCACGTCTTACAGGGCCTAATATTTTTGGAGGTACTCATGAAGAACCCATAACAAGACTACTACCTGAACTCTGTGTTCTGATTCAAAACTCCCTTTCCCCACCCCCAGAAAAGACCAAAATCTGCTGTCCCCTGTCAACTGTTGGTACCTGCTGCTCAACCAGGTGAGGAGGGAGAGTAAGGACCACGCCACTCTCAGTGACATCTACCTGAACAATGTCATCATGAGGTTTATGCAAATTAGCGAGGACTCCACACGTCTACTTAAGAAGGTGAGGTCTTTTAAGTGCACTTTTTGCCTGTTCGGTTAACGGTACGGTACATAAAATGGAAAATAAACCAAATATATATATTTTTAAATCAATTCATAAATATATAAGATTACATATATTAAGATTAAAGACTGCCATACCCTCATTTTGGGAGTTGAGAGCTGGGTTGTATGAAGCATGTATACTCCCTTGTCACTTTTGGGAAAACACATGTTTAAACGATGTTTCCTAACCTGCATTGAGCCAAGGTACTGTGCATAATTTGAATTTGAGAAATCTTCTGGCACACCACCAAAACAAAATGTCACGAAGCATTTCTTGAAATAATGATGATCCTGTCTCAATTTACTCACACATTTACTTACACAGTGTCAAATGAGAGCCTGTTTAATTGAACCCAAAGCTGATGTACTGCAATTGCATGATGCCATGGATTCTGCTGTATGAATGACAACTGGTGGATTCTCTTAACTTGCCAACAGTTTCGGAAAATGCATCTTATAACTGGAGAAATGCCGGTATTTGTACCCTTTGCCGTCTTGGAGAGGACCATTTAAGTGTTCTGCTTGTCACTATCCATTGCTAGCATAGATTGATGAAGATACAATATTTTTAGTAAATAAATAATATTTTTTAGACCAATGAAGTTAAATTGAATCATTTCTTGCAGCACGTCTGATTTTGTCTCATGGCACATTAATGTGGCACGGCACAGTTGTGGTTGGAAGTCATTGAGCTAGAGGGGTCCGAAACGTCACTAAATTTACAACTGGGACTATTTAGAGTATGTTTTACACTGAAAACAATGTTTAACTAGGAATAATTTTTCACTCCAATTCATAGTAAATTTTACAAGAAGAGTTTGTGAGTAAATTTGACTTGCATACTATTAGTTTATTTTGAAAAAGTCCCCCAAGGGTTAAGGAATGCATCAACTACCTACACGTTGCGAGACAGACGCTCTATCACCTGAGTCATGCCTCTACTACGAAATTGTACTCTGTTTAGACTGGGATCAAATATCGTGTCTTTAGAGTAAAATGCACTCTACGAAATTTGCTGTGTACATGCATCCATTATTCGAGATGCTTTTCCTCATGTGGGTCGTGGTATAGGTAAAATTTGAAAACTCCCACATATACAGACAAAGCCTCTTTATTCAATCAATCAATTCATGTGAATACTTGTAGCGTTTCCTCACAAAGTGACAACAAACGTTCGAGGCATTTGTTTTTCAACAAATTAATGGTTTAAACTCGCCACCGGAACCATCCAGTTTTACGATCCAACTCCAGTCATCTACTTAGAGTATATAATGAAAATATGTTTCTGTTTTTTTAACAAGCGCCAAATCAGCGGTACCCCTGGGGGTAGATAAAGGCACTTCAAGGGGATACGTGACATTTTACAATATATTTAAAAAGTTGCATCCATGTATAAAAGAGCTTGATCACAGGAACGACAAAGGTCCTCAGTGAAGCCTAAGTCCAAGAGTGTCACTCAAATGTATCACGAAATGCAAAAACACTGTCAAGTGCGACATTGCAATAGTCAGTGTAATGTTGTCTTCTTTTTAATTCTGAAATTGCTATTTTAAGATGATTTTTTTTCCTGAAGTTTCTGTTTTTATTTCGGACATTATACTGTGTTTATATGTACTATATATGAATGAATGTTTTATGAAATGCGGCTCCAATGTGAGAATGCAGTCTAGATCTGCCTAATTTCAAACCACTAGGTCTTTACCCCACTGCATCAAGACCACAGATTCATGACCAAAACCGGTCCTGGCCCACCACAAAGATGACAACTCCCTCGTGGATTATGAGTTCCTTTGCCGTTGGAGTCACATGAGCTACCACATACCCAAATTACAAAGTGGTTTTGCCTTGGAGGCATGCCTTTATGTCAGTTTAGCTTGTGTGACTATTTCTATCTCGTCTGTCTGTCTCTCATTCCGTCTTTATTTCCGGCTCAAACCATAAACATTTAGCCTCCTTGTTGAGGTAAGGACCTTTCATTCATTTGCACAGGAGAGAAACAGGAAATTGTTGTTTTCATTTGCTTCGGTGTTTTCAGTATCACTGATCTTTTAATGACACCTGGTGTGACGCAGTCACTTTACAGATTTTACTGCTGTTGCCCGTCCAATCTCTCCACCTACTGTATTATACAACACCTTTTAAAATCAACAAACATTTTGTGTACAGGCCTGAGCAGATGTTTTTAAAGCTTTTTAAAGGATCTTCTTCACAGCGGTCAGAGTAAAAGAGTAAATGACAGAACATTCCATGATGGTTTCCTCTAGGTTTTTTGGAGAGGCGATGGTTCATGGTTTAAGGAAGAACCCTTTCGGGTTGAGGTTCAAATACTGAATTTATTTTTGCCATGACATCTGAAATGCCACCAAGCGCTGTCACTGTCTGTCTGGTTCTGCATCCTTTCAGACAAACACAACTGTGGCACTCCACAATTTTGTTTTTCACTTTAGTGGCTGAGGTCTAAACTCTACTGACATTCTAGTGGTGCATGGTCATTATGGCATTGTCGTAATACCATTACCTCAGACCTTTGCCTAGTGCTTTTGTATTTGAATTTCACAGTGAATTCCGGTGACATTGTGCAGAAAAATGGCAGTGTGGTGGGAGGTCTGGGTAATGGGAGACCCGAGACACTGCTCAGCCTCTAATTAAAGCCTTGCCAAGCCTTTGATCCCAGGAGAGCTTCAATAATGAGGGCCAAACAACAGAAAATTTACCAACCTTATGTGGGCCCCTCAAACAGTTTTGGGGAGATGGGTGTAATTTTGTCAGCCTTCTATCAAAGACACTTTTTTTTATTACCCTGTGTGCTCAGATGCCATGACGTTGGAGGGAAGTGGTGGAAGTTGCTAGAATCTTCATACTGTCTTCATCCCAATCCTGCCGAATTTGTTATGGGTGGCCACTTTGGTACCTCCTTTTGCATCTATCCGCATTACATTCGTCAATGAACTGAAGACCATTGAAGACCAGTTCTGTGATTGCAGCTACCAGCAACCTGTCTAGGGTTCGGAAGCTTTTTAATTTTATCATTATTATTATTTTTTGACATTTTTCGTTGGCAGTGATGTGTTTTTTACTGTTCTGCATTTACGGCTAGAGTAGCTCAGTTGGCCCTTGAGGAACAAATTGCAGGACAGAAGAAAGACTGAAATTGTTCAGGAAAAAAAAAGATACAAACATTTTAATGAAAACCCAGAACTAACTGTGTAATATTCATTGTATATCAGAATAGAATATTTTTTTAAATTTGGAAAGCATGTAAAAACAGCTCTTAACGACCTGAGTTCAAATCCAGGCACTTCTCTCGGTGGTGCGGTGATTGACTGGTTAGCACTTTGGCCTCACAGTGCAGAGGTGCAGGGTTTGATTCCGGCTCCGGCCTTCCTGTGTGGAGTTTGCATGTTCTCCCTGTGCCTGTGTGGGTTTTCTCTGGGTACTCAGGTTTCCTCCCACATTCCAAAAACATGCATGGCAGGCTAATGGAACATTGTAAATTGTCCCGAGGTGTGATTGTGATTCCGAATGGTTGTTCGTCTATGTGTGCCCTGCAATTGGCTGGCAACCAGTTCAGGGTGTGCCCCCGCTTACTGCCTAAAGACAGCTGGGATAGGCTCCAGCACACCCGTGACCCTCGTGAGGATTAGCGGATTTGAAAATGGCTGGATGGATGGATGAAGTATGTAAAAACACACACATAATTTGTCTCTGGCAATTTGAGCTACATTAGTTTTACAGTACTAAGTAACCATAATTGTATGGAATAACTTGTGTCACATTAAACTGTAATTGTTTCATGCACACAAACACACACACTCACAGGCTATGCGGGGTATACATTTACCATATAAAAGAAAATAACTTTGCACAAAGGCTTTTTTGTATTGTCCTTTTTGCAAAATGTCTTGCATGGATTAGCCATTAAAATAAAGGGATTAGCCAATTTGGATGCAATAGAGTCACAATTTACAATTTAAATTTAAAAAATATAGAACATAATGTAGTGTTGCTTTCTTCTCAGTCTTCACCTCTCTCACTCACACCCCACTGCAGCTCACGTGACGATGAGATGGCCTTTTATTTCATTGAGCTCTGGAACACTTCCATTGGCTTTTCATTGGAGTCAGTTTGACGACTGTTGGAGCTGACAGATAGTCAAATATTCCGTCCACTGAAATTATGGTTGTAAATTGATTTTTCCTTTAGTCAAGGCCTGTGTCCTCATGATCCTTATGATATGTACAGTACACTGTATTCTATTCTTCTTCACCACTCTTAATTGACAAATGTGTGTGTCTTGGGCTGAGTTTATCTCGGTTTACAGGCTTCAGATTTGGAAATTGTCTGTGGTGGTTAGGAAGGTGTTGCGGATAGGCTACTTTACCAGCGTGATTCCGTAATTTCGGATGCCAGCCCACCCGCCAGTGAAAGAATCTAAATCCACTTTGCTGTGTATTCAATCAGGTCAGCTTGTGCGAAGCATTCTGAGGAATCTGTAAAGAGCAAGAGTATCAAGCTTGTGTATCTGATATTTTTTCTCCCCGAACCATCCAGTTTGGCTCAGGCAAGCTGCGCTGCATGGTTTTAGGTTTTAATCATCTTAAAAGTGCTGCTCCGCGCTGAGCCACGTTCAAGATGGAGCGTCACTGGAGTGGGGCCAAAGCAGGCCTCAGCCACCTTATAAGCAGACATAGTTGTTGATGATGCAACAGTATATAATTATTAGAAAATGATAAAACCTTTATTAGTCTCGCAATGGAGAAATTCCCAATTCACAGCAGCAAAGTTATGAAAGGAAGAAGTAGAACAACAAAATATAGGGGCTGCTGGAAAGGCAGCCACTCACACGGCGCCATTTTGAAGTCAAAATAACAAAAATAACACAACACAACACATAGGACACAGACAGTCGTGCAATCTTCACCACTTTTCTGCATACACTTTGTTGTCTGAAGCAGTTATAGTTGAAAGAGGAGAGGAACAAAGTGTCCTTTCACCAGTGGATCAGAGACGTCATGCTGAAAATGTGCACACGTCTGCTACAAGCTTTGAAAGCAAACACGAAGCTGTAGCGTCCATTGACGAAAAAGAGATTGGCTCACATCTCCTGTCCCATGTAAATCCACTTCAATTCCAAGCCGCGACTCCCAGTTCCACATCCGCATTGGCGCTCCGCGCTAACGCTCCTTTCTTCTCATCGTCGGCTCCTCAAGCCTTACATCCATCCAGCCGCAGACCGTTCAACAGCACCGATCTCTCCGCTGAACAAAGCGAGGCTGTGAAAAAAGCTGCCCATTACAGGCGCAAGACACAAGCGCCCAGGGACTGTCCAGCAACGACAGTCAAATGGCGCCGACATTCCTCCCAGTAA
>CAAKHF010024377.1:8147-32017 GCA_901007745.1 Hippocampus kuda | reverse complement strand
AAAGTGCACAGTTGTTTCCAAAGTCGAATGAACAAATGTGATTGACACAGTAGTTAATTGACCAATGGGTTTCCTTCATCATTCAGCAATGTATTTATCAACACTGCAAAGTTTCTTCTGAGTTCATTGACGCTGAAGCATTAACTACCCTGCTGTTGTTAACCTTTTCAGTTGCTCGTTGAAGCAAAAGCAACCATCTCTTCACTCAATGAGAAGCTTAGCTACTGCGAGCGGGACTTGACAAGGTCCAAGGTGACAGCATCATCAAGGCTGCACAACTCAACGTTGCAACTTCAGGTAATGCATCTCATTGCATTTGTGCGGGGTATGGAAGGAGTAAAATCGTCTCTTTGCTTTCACATCACAAGTTTGCCCAACCCTCAAAGTACTTAATTGATACCCCTCAAATGATGTCATTTACAGGAGTTATTTGAAAGATTCCAGCAATTTATTGACGAATCCAGTCAGCCTCACCCCGCATTCAAAGGTGACGCCCTGTGGGTGGAAAATTTCCTGAGTGACGAGGACTACGACGCTTTTCCTCAAGCCACAGTGAAAGCCCACAACATTGTCTCTGGGCTGGGGATCAAGCATTTGAGGACTCTCCGGAATATTATTGTAAATATAACTTCAGGTTCTTTCCATTTAATGTTTCCTTGAAGTCCTTTGTTAACAAACATTTACAAAATTCTGGTCTTTGCTTTTCCAGGATGTCCTTTTGGGAAAGGCGAGAGGATGCAAGAGGGCTTTTCAGGAGTTGGTCAAAATTGATGTCTGTATCTTTGAAGAGTGGCGCTCGCAGGATGTGTTGCGATACAAAGCTGACTCTCTTAGAGACTTGGACTGTTGCTCAGACCAGGAACACAGACTAGATGAACTGGTTTCAAAAAGACAGTTCTATGTGCAGGTGAACTTCTCCCCCTCAGGCTTTATTCCTATCAAATTGTACAGTCATCCCCTGCAAATTCACCAACTCATGTCAAAGCAATACAAATATTGCCTTGGCAAGAAAATTGTGTCAAAGCACTAATTTTGACTAAATTAACCTTTCAACTCAAAAGTATTGCTTTGGTTGACAAAGTTACGTGCGTGTGTTGCGTAACTTCATTCACACAAGTCCTGTTTTGTCACCATATTGTGGTGTCTTGGTCCCAAGAAACTACCGGTATGTTGAAGTGAGTTGGAAAGTCAAGCACAAACATTACTTTGCTACCATCTGTCGCATTTATGGGCCATTATAAATATTTTTAGTAGGTGTGGGGGGTGGTACAAGCTAAATTTAGCCGGAGTTATTACCAATTATAATTTATGGTATATTATTGTTTAATCTGTTCATTTGTTTTGGTGGTGGGGGTATCAATTGCTGGCTATTTTTCCATTCTGCAGGCCTCCAGGGATTACTTGTACCATCATGAGGTTTTTGCTGATTTCAAAACTAACAAGCATGCTTGGTTTTACAGAAAATGGGCGACATTTTGGAGAAACTTTGGTCCGGCTTGGATTATTACCGCAATGAAGTTTCCGCTGAGGTCAGAGAAAGGACCAGGTTCTTAAGGCTGATGCAGGATGAGCACGCCAGGCCGCCATTAGTTGTCAGTCGGATGCACAGCCTCTTTAGTGCTGAGGCTGACAGCAGGTCTGCAGTGTTGCAAAGCAGACAAATCTATTTGCAGGTATGTTTTATGTACTCATGTATTCATTGTTTGACCTAACTGTATTATTATTATGATTATTATTATTTTTTCTTTTGTGGGGAGGGCGGCGGGGATATTAGCCAGGCTATCACTCTTTAAACAAACAAAAAAGTTATCGATAAGTTTTGATGCTCGGTAGGAATTGTATATATTGAAATTAAGGACAAAGTAACAGCATATGTCTTGTGTCCTATGTGTTGTGTTCTGTTATTTTTGTTATTTTGACTTCAAAATGGCGCCGCGTGAGTGGCTGCCTTTCCAGCAGCTCCTATATTTTGTTGTTCTACTTCTTCCTTTCATAACTTTGCTGCTGTGAAATGGGAATTTCTCCATTGCGAGACTAATAAAGGTTTTCTTATCTTATCTTATATGCTCTGTGGATGTCCTCTGTATATTTCTTGTACAGTGTTTACATCATTTGTTTCAAAGCCCCAGCCCCTCCCACCTTGTGTTTAGAGTGAACGCACTACAAATTCATTGAGCATTGGTTTCACTGGTGTGAAAACTTTGGAAAGTAGTTGATGACCCTGGATATACAGTATTTCTCTCAGAAATCCATTAAGAGTCACTTATGTAGAGCGGCATGATTTTATGTAAAGATGAATACTTTTCCTTATCTTTTGTTAGAAAGATGGAAGGTAACATTTGCCACCAGATGTTTCTCAGTAAACCAATATTTCATGTAAAAGGGTGTTGTTTCACTGCTCTGTGTGAAATATTGTGAAAGGTTCGGAACAAGAGCTGAGACTGGGAAAATGTATTATTGGGGATGTTTTTGATGAGGACTTTTAACATGGCTAAAAAAATGTTTTTAAATTTACATGATACAGACCCTTTAATAATTTATTGTTGACAAACCACCTGTTTTATGTTCTTGGTATAGAGGCACGTTTCACTTTAAAACAACAGCCCCCTGATGCCACATAATAGAATTGATGGAAACATGTCAATATTTGGATTTTGGCTCTAAAATTGCCAATGCATGCAAAGCTCATCACCTCTCCGAACTCCTTACAGGGCCTCGTTGATGACCGCAATGTTCAATGTGAGGAATTGCAGCAGGTGGCGGCGCATGCTCAATTCCAGTTAGAAGAAGAACGAAGCAAGTATGTCACTTTGCAACGGAAGCTGGAGGAAACTCCAGCAAGGCCAGAGCTCACTTTGCTGATTAACAACAAAGAACTTATTCTACTCCATCAAGCTGAGGAGAGAGTCAAAGTAAGTATCATCATTTTAGGTTCGTGACTATCACAGGATGTATCAACCACAGTTAACGACCCGCGGCTTCACTTAGTAGTTAATGTTCTCCATTTATATTGTCATATTTTGAATTAGACGTACTGAGGACTACGAGCAATTACGCTGTAACAATGCCCAAATACCAAACACATATCCCATACACATTTGTGTGCATTAGAATTATGATCACTCTACTCGCCAGCTATTTAGGATAGCAGCCACATTGCATATAGGCTTTGGCCGATATTAAATTCTGGAGGTATGATCACCGTGAACAAAAATATTGCAGTATTAAAATTACGGATCTAAAATGTCCCTTAAAAATATCCATCTACTCAGGTGCACTTTTTCTTTGATTCTTATACATGACAGCAAGCATGTTGTGTGATAGAAATGTCCAGATTAAGTACAAAAAAAAAAGGACGGGCAACCGCAACTAAAGAGTATGCAGCCTAATTTCGAGCAAAAAATGTAGCAAACATGCCCGTGCGTATTGTGTGCTCTGTTTTTGTGTTGCTGCTGTGTGTGCAAGTACCGGTTGTTCGAAGCTTTACCATAAACGTATCTATACTAACTTGTAATTGGCTGGGAACCAGTTCAAGGTGTATCCCCCGCACCCCTGCGCCCCCCCCGAGACAGCTGGGATAGGCTCGAGTACTACCCCCGCGACCCTCGTTGAGCAGATCAGATCATGGATGAATTGTTATCGATGCTAACTTCCGTTTTGCTTAAATAGGACATGCTGCAATATACACTCATCCGCATTCCACACTGTATTATAAAACAATGAATTGAATAAAGGTCTATTTTACTGCTATAATACTGTGGAACATAACTCTATGATAAATAGGGATTCACTGGATGCAGTTGTTGTGAAAGCGCTATACAAATCAGCTTGTATTGTATGCTCTAAATCTTCCAAGCACAATATTTATAAGTAGGTACATGTTTGGACTCATAGTCTGAAGATATGCGTTTTTCAGCATTACCAGATATGCATATAAGCAGGAAAGACCTTTTATTGATTAAAAAAAAAACTATATTTTTTTTGTACAGAAGTTGGCATGATTTTTATGAGCAAAATTGTAACATGTTATCTTCATCAGGCTTTGGCTCTCAAAAATAAGCACCTCGAAGAGGCCCAGCAAAAAAATCACAGCTGCATTTCTGGCTACAAGATGGACATTCAGCGACTCCAGACAGAACTTGTGGCAAGTGGGGTCCAAGTTCAAGAATTGAAGAATGCCATCAAAACCATGAAGAGCCAACTGCAAGAGTCTGAGGTTGGTTTCAACGTCACTCCTTAAAATGTATGGGGCGGGGGGGTGATAGTATAGTATAGAACTCGATCATTCAGGATTACCTCTCACACACTCCAATTGAAGCTCTCAAACACTTTGGATTTTTGGCATCATCTATATACACACACACACACACACGAATGAAACTCTCACAACCGAAACACTCTTACACAGACTGCAGAATTTTCTTTCCTCACATATACAATTGACACGCTCACACTAAAAAGTTGTCTTCTCTCGTGAATAAAACACACACATGACTGAAATTCTTTGTCATTCCCACATTGATTTCCTAATAGAAATGTGTGCCGCCTTCAATTGCTGAGCTGCAGAAAGCCCAAGCTCAATTGTTCATGAAGGAAATGGAGTTGAGCGTTGCTTCCGATAAACATCAGCAAGAGTAAGGACCGGCCAGTGCCAGTACCATCATTTCCCTGTTCTTAACATTCTGTCCCGTCTCTCAGGATCGAGAGGATGACCACTGTTCTGCATATGAAAGAAGAGTTAGTGAGGAAACTGAAAGAATCTCTCAGGACATTGCAGCAGCAAGGGGAGGAGTCATGTAAGGCAGTGGCTCTCACACTTACACTTCATAGTGCTACACCCAAAAACTACTTAGAGCACCGTAATGGCAGATATTGAAATACAGTAGCAAGTTTTCATCAAAAATTAGACATATGATTGGAATACTACCCCATTAAGATTATGCACAGTGTTAAGACTGTGCTTAAATATAGGAAAATAAAAATAATTTCTTTATATGATTCAGTTAAATTGTATTGCAAATAAACGTTAAAAATGGTACCTGAATATATGTTGGAAAGCAGAGTTTGAAAAAAATTAAGTGGAAATGTTTTGTTCTTGAAAATATTAAATGTTTTTCGAATCGATGAATTGGATACACATTTTATCTTGCAATAATGCAGTGTTTCTCAAATAGTGGGGCGTACCCCCCCGAGGGGGCGCAAGGCTCCGTCAAGGGGGGCGCGTGTGACCTCGGAACATGCCTTTTTATTTTTTTACTGTCCTAAAATAACGTGCAGTTGCACCTCCACTATGTTAGGGGGCAGTGGCGCTCTCATTGGTAGAGTTTGCGCAGGGAGCATTCTCAGGGTTGAAATACGACGAGTGTATGTTGCGCTTGGGTTCAATGTGACTGAGGTGGCAGACGAGGAAAGATCGATGTGCTTACTGTGTCTAAAAACTTTGGAAGCGGACAGCATGAAGCCAAATAAAAGGCGTCACTTAAAGACATTACACTCCAATCATGCTGATAAGCTGCGCGCGTTTTTTTCAGTGAAAACGTGCCGAATATTGCCAACAATCATGCCGCTTTGTGACTGCTACTTCAGTAAACTAAAATACAGGTCCCGGCTACACATTGAGCAGGAGCCGAGAGTTGCTTCAAACCTCGCTTCGAAAAGCTGGGCATTGCAAAACGTGCTCATTGTACTCATTAATCGAGACATCATCTTTGATTAAAAAAAAAAAGCACCAATTCTTTTATATACCTGTATTTTTGTTTTGCTGGTTAAAGTTTTTTTTTTAATATTGTGCTCCTGAGATAATGTTGGTGATTAGTTTGAATGCATTATTAGTTATTGATTTTATGTAATTTTATTTTTCAGTATCGTATGGTTTGACATGGTCAGTCAAAAATATTTGTTAAATTAAGGATTTAATGTTATTTTTGAATTTCAGATGCACTTCTTTTCTAAATCTTTTCTGTTCCAGTTACTAAAGCTATTCTTTGTTGTAAATTGGTCCATAAAATTGGTCCATATTTCTTTTCTTATTCTCTTATACGTTAATAAGGATACAGTGTTATGCAATGGTATACTTATAACAATTTTATAGACAAATGATACTATTTATAGTCGTGCGGGGGGGGGGGGGGGGAAATGTTTTCCTCTTCCTTGGGGGGGCATGACAGAAAATAATTGAGAAGCACTGCAGTAGTGTATTTTTGTTTTTTAACTACCCTGATTGGTATTGTTTAGTCGTCTAAAAACAATGAAGCAATATCACACAGGAAGGATTGATTCTGTACTCGCCACGTGTTTTGTAACTGATTCAGTTACTGCTTTCTCATTGTTTTCCTAAAGCAAAGGCAGATGTTTGCGAATGTTCGATTTTGATTAAACACAAAAGATAATCTGTCTGCCTTCATGAAGGACTCCAGAAATCAGAATAAAAAGTACAGTCAAAGTAGACTTGATCTATGCTTTTGTTGGAAAATTGTTTCGAGCAAAGAGCACAATAATGTGCTTCGGCAGATAGCTGATTCATTCGATTTTATAAACATTTCTTAGAAGCCTGATTGTGATCAGAGGATGTATGTGTACTCTATATTAAGCCATGTCACGCTAGAAAAAAAAGAGCATATTTTTGAGATTGTCGTGAATTATTACCCGACTACAGTGATCCCATGCTTCTCGCGGTTAAGGGGGACCAGAACCCACCGCGAAAGAGGAAAATCCGCAAAGTAGGTTCCACCCCCCCCCCCCCCCCCGCCATGAATGTACAGGTATATGTACATGTGTAGGAGTATAATATTTATAAGGCCACATTTAATGATATACAGTATATTTACATGTAGTACTGTGTATGTTATCTATGTGACTTGCTGTTGTTTTGCTGACTTTCGCTGCCTCTGGCGGACCTTTTGCGGCATTTTCACCATTATTTATTTTTGGGGGGTTGAATACTTTTGAAGAAGCCGCGATGCACTTAAACCGCGATAAGTGAACTGCACAGTAGCGAGGGATCACTGTATTTAGAAGTCGGTTGCTTCGCAGTATTCTAACCATTTTTGACTTTTTCTAACTCACCCAAGTTTCTTGAATGCTTCTTTAGTCTTGCAGGGTCAAGAGCTTCATGACCGCTTTCTCAACCCCCGGGGTTTGGTGAACAAGAGCAGCGGTGTTCTGCAAAATAGTAAACTGGCGGAGGAAGTCAAACAGCTTCAGATTAAAATCGTGCATCTTGAAAAGTAAGACGAACACATCATAGAATGAGCGGCGCCGCTTCAGTTGGATTTCCTCTTGATATGTTCTGTTCTGCTCCACCCCCAGCGTGATTTCCAGCCAGCAGGCTGACCTTACCAAATGGAAGAACAGAGCGCTCAAGCTGAAGTCAAAGGCCAAAGTGGATGTCAAACCTTCACCGCCATGTACTCCCACCAAACAGGGACTTGCCGTGTGTTCCGACTTCTTGCCTCAGTCACCAAAGAAGTTCGTAGTTGCTTCCCAGAAGGTCCTCGACTCCCCAATCCAGCTGTTGGAGTCACCAAAAGTGCCACTGCTCGACTCTCCAAAAAGCAAATTTTTTGACAAAGGCGCAAACGCTAATCTGCTTCCCGGAACAATTCCCAAAATGTTCTTCGATAACTCCAGCCTTGGAATCAGTGCAGGTAAACTCCCTGAACAAATCCCATGTCGTAGCGCAGTTGATGTGTAGCTATGTCATAATAAGGCTGTTTGTCAGAGTTTTCCCATGTTCTCGATGGGGCAAATGCAAAGATAAGTAACTGTGGTCAGTCACATTTTGGCTTTTAACTCTTTCATTCCACAAGACGTACTTGTACGTCTTTTTAAAATTAGGCCCGCCTACCAAGGACGTACTTGTGTGTCTAAGTCTTTTTTTTTGCGTCAGAGAGGAGGAGCGTTCGATGCAATCTGTGAATGAGAATAAGCCGTTTGCATTGTAAATCATGTAAAAAAGCGACCAGTAGGTGGCAGTGGTGCATCACGTGCTTGAATTGCATGCTTTTGCGAAAAGCTTTTTCTCCGTTTTTTTTTTTTTTTTTTGCCCAGTAATCGCCATTTTCATGAAACTTAGCCATTTTGTAATGCCGATTGCTGAAGAATGGAAAAAGATAAACAATTTTATTTATTTATTTTGCCAAAAGAAGAGTCCAAACTTTATTTTGGTAGGCTCCATGTTTATATAGCATTAGAACAAAATATTCTGTGGGCCTTGCAAGATCAGTCAAAATCCAATAAAACGCTGGAATTGAGGGGATTGCTCAAGTGAAAATGGCTGGGAGTGAATGAGTTAACTAACATTTGGTCACGTTCTGAAAATTAACTCATTCAGTACCAGCCAATTCTGGACCAAGTCTGAAAAGACGTTTAAAAACTTGTTTGGGAGTGAATGAGTTAATGGCTCAAGTTATTCTCCCCCACCCGAAAACACAAAAATCGAACCAAATCCTGATTATAGTCATTCATAATTTCATTTCAGGTGTGGAATTGAATGACCTCTTTAACTAACCATAAATCCGATTTTTTTGCATCACGAGGAGGAGATGTTTAAAGCAAAATATTTTGTGAAAATGTGACTAAGGCCATTGCTTTTACAATAACTATTTACATTTGACTGCACTGACACATTGTGTCATGCAGTACGAGGTTACGGCTCAACACCAGTGATGTCCTCTTTATAAGGTCGGGGTGTCCAAAATCTTCCGTACGCAATCGGCTGTTTTTTAAGGGCCCGTTGCAGATATAAAAAAAATATACTCTGCTTGTGTCAAGTTTGCCTGTATTGTACTTCTTACTTTCAAACCAGTGAACACTCTTTTGAAGATCAGCATTATCGTAAAGATTTCCCTTGTTTTGGTTCTGAATGTGGAGATTCCGGCAGTCCGTCGACTGGCTAGCGCGTTGCCGTCACAAGTGCAGAGGTGCAAGGTTCGATTCTGCCCTTCCTGTGCCTGCATGGGTTTTCTCTGGGTACTCAGGTTTCCTCCCACATTCCCCCAAAAAGGTGTGGCAAGTTACTGGAACACTCTAAATCGTCCCTAGGTGTGAGTGCGCGTGAATGGTTGTTCGTCTCGGTGTGCCCTGCGATTGGTTGGCAGCCATTTCAGGGTTGTCCGCCACCTACTGCCCGAAGACAGCTGGGCTAGGCTCCGGCACGCTCGTGGCCCTTGTGAGGATAAAGCGGATTAGAAAATGGATGGATGGATGGATGTAGAGATTAATTTCTGCAAAACTGTGATGTAGCAGAGATGTTTAATGTGAAGCCTGTAATACACACACAAAAAAAACAGTTGCTTAGGATACAGTAACTTTACCTACACTGGATTTTTTTTTTTTTTTAAATTACCGTGAGCAATAAATAAATGAAAGATGAAGAAGACTGAAATGGCCCTGGAATCCTTCTCTTCTGTTTGGACACCCCTGGTTTGAAGTGTCAAACAATTTGAAAGACAACAAACAATTGATCAGATGATGGCTCCAAGTTGTGAAACAAACACACTGGAGGTGTTATCAGCACAATTTTTCCAGAAATTGTAAAGTGATGTTATTTCAGCAGGTACAACACTTTGGGGTTGGTTCATGAACACCAGTTATTAATGACTGCCTTTTTCGCTGTTTTTACAGATGCCAACCCGGATGGGTGCGCCTCTCAGCCGCCGGAACCCCTTGAATCCTGTATTACACAGTGAATAAATACAACATTGCTGTTCTTCCCTTTTTAATGATTCCTTTTAGAATTCAATAAATTCACAAAACTTTTATTCCTGGTGATTTGTTGTGATTATTATACTTAAAGTCAAGTCAACTGTACTTACCTTTAAAAATTCTGTTTTGAGTGTTGTAAAAAAAATGGAGATGTACTTTATTTAAATTTCAGTATTTGTTTGGAGAATTGTTTTCAGTTTTGTTGGAGTATTTAGCTATTTGGTTGCTTACTCCTGTTTTTCAGGATTTGTGTTTTCCATATTTACCCTCACAACCTGTTAGGTTTTTTTTCTTGTTTTTGAAGGTTGTCATAAAATTTCTATTGTAGTGTTGCCTTCAAACCAACAGGGAGCACACTAAGCCCAGTTGCAGAATTATATCATTTGAATCTTAAAATACAAGATTTGTGCAGATTAAATTCAGTGCCCTTGAAAAAGTATTTTAACTCTTAATTATTTTCCCCCCATAATTTCCCCACTTAATTGTTGAAGATTTTCAGACAAAGACAACCCAAGTGAACATTAAATGCAGTTTTTAAATGTGAGTGTGTGTGTGGGGGATCGTAATATCTTGGGCCACCCTCAGCAGCACCAACTGAAATCAAGTGTTTTCTAAACTATTGAGTATTTCACATCCATGGAGATATTTTGACCCACTCTTCCTTATAGAATTCTTTTTAAACCTGTGAGTCATTCAGAATTTGACTTGCTGGTGTGTTCTTGTCTCACTGTCCTCCTTCAGAATCCGATTGTGTTTCAGCCTAAAGTCATAAACTGATGGCCAAACATTGTCCCTCAAAATTTTCTGGTAAACAACTGAATTCATGGTTCCATCAATCGCAGCAAGTCATCCAGGTCCTGAATTAGTCGAGCAGCCCCACACCATCACACTGCCACTCTGGTATGATGCCATTTTTATGACATGCTGCCTTTGGTGCAGAACAAGACACACATTTCCAATAAGTTCTTTTTGTCTCTATTCTCCCCAAAAGTCTTGGGAATTGTTCTTGTTTGTTTTTAGGGCAAAAGTAAGACAAGCCTTTTCCTCCCTCCATGGTCAGCAGTGGTTTACTTCTGAGAACGCTGCTATTGATGTCATTTTCACCGAGTCTCTGCCTTAGTGTTGAGTCATAAAAATTGACCTTCACTGAGGTGACGGAGACTTAGAATCAGTAGTTGATGTTGTCCTGGATTCTTTTGATGATCTGGGCGAGCCATCGCTTTGCTCTTGGAGTGATTTTTGTTGGCCGACTGCTCTCCACAGTTCCCATGTTTTCTCCATTTGTGGGTAATGGCTCTCATTGTCGTTCACCGCAGTCCTAAATCCTTCGGTGTGACTTTGTAACCGTTTCTAGACGGACAGATTTCAGTGACTTTTACTCGCATGTTATTGAATTTCTTTGAATCATGGCATTTTTTGCAGATTTTTGAGATCTTTTGGCTGATTCCGTTGTCAGACAGGTTTTCTTTAGGTGACTTCTTCAACAGTTGAATGAGGTCAGTGCAGCTTTCTGAAAAAATCTGATTAGCCAGTCAGTTCGTATTTTAGAGGTGCAAGTATTTTTTTCCACACAAGGTCATGCAGCTTTGAATATTTTTTTCCCCTTAGAGAATAAAATCTATTTGAAAACTGTATTATGTTTACTTGGGTTATCTTTGCCTGTTACTTACATTTGCTTGATTATATGATATATAGATGTTAAACTAATAAAACGGCAACAAAAAAAATCGCAAAAATAGGAATTTGAGAAAAAGCTAATACCTTTTTACGGCACTGTATTTGTTATAAGGAGTTGGCCTGAGTGCAAGGAATAAAACCAATTCGGCTGCATACCGTCTTTGTCCAGTGGGATAGTACAATGCCTGGACTTGATTCTCAATTCAGGGCTTCAGAGACAAATTACTAATTCAATTTCATGATGAACTAAAAAAGTACTTCTCACCTTTTAAATAGCACATATGCCACCGGGCTTGCTGAAATAATAAATTACATCTTGTTTGGCATAAAGCTGAATCCAGTCAATCAGTTTTAGGAGCACTTGTGAGAAAAGTGTGTGGTGTTTGTATTTCTTGCGAATGTACCAATTTTGATACTGCTTGAGCAAAACTGTTTTGTTAACACATAAATAGGGCCTCGGTTCTCAATTTGATTCAACATTATTTATAGAAGACTTTAAAAACAACTACGTCTGTAACAAAGCGCTGCACATAAAATTGAACATAAAAAAACAAAATTCATATTCATTTTTAAAAATAATTTTTGGTCTTTTCTTTTATAACTGATATACAAAAAGAGCTCCCTTAACAATGTCATTTGGAATACATGAAGTCCGGATTTTTATTTACTCTGTTGTATGAAGTTGATTTTAAATGACAGACTGAATTTCTTTTGACCAGTATGAGGATGCTGAAAGTTGTAATCTCACGATCACAGCGTTTGGCTGTCGCAGCAAAAGACTGAATGGCAACAAACTATTTTTCGAACAACCACTAGTTTGTCCGGTAACAAGTAACACTGACTTTCAAAAGGAACGGTTCGACTCTCTTGTCCCATGTCGTCCTCTTTGTTTCATTTGACTTACCGGTAATTAAACCAAACATGCTGCCCCCCGCCCAAAAGAAGTTAAAAACTCATAAATTGCTCTTGAAATACAGTATATCATACCCAAGTTAGTTTGGAGCACAATCCATCAAAATTATCATCATCTATATTATAACGTAAATTATGCAATATTGTTAAGACTGGAGGATTTTAAAATAAAATCAAATAATTTGATTACCAATTGAGAATAAAAATAATGAATGATACTTGGACATTGATCCCCCACCCCAGTACAAGCGCTATGCAAGTTAAGAGTAAAATTACTTTCATTTTGCCGTGTTGTCCAAATGGCTATTATATATAGTTAACAATAAAGGTTTTTTTTTTTATTTTGTCACCCCCACCCACCTTCCCCATCCCAAACGCCCATATTGCATTCTGTACTTTTTCCTTTTTTTTTTTTTTTTTTTTTTTACTTTGGTATAATAAAATATGGGCGGCCTGGTAGTCCAGTGGTTAGCACGTCGACTTCACAGTGCAGAGGTACCGGGTTCGATTCCAGCTCCGGCCTCCCTGTGTGGAGTTTGCATGTTCTCCCCGGGCCTGCGTGGGTTTTCTCCGGGTGCTCCGGTTTCCTCCCACATTCCAAAAACATGCATGGCAGGCTGGTTGAACACTCTAAATTGTCCCTAGGTGTGAGTGCGGGCGTGCATGGTTGTTTGTCTCTGTGTGCCCTGCGATTGGCTGGCAACCAATTCAGGGTGTCCCCCGCCTACTGCCCGAAGACAGCTGGGATAGGCTCCAGCACCCCCCGCGACCCTAATGAGGATGAAGCGGTTCGGAAGATGAATGAATGAATAATAAAATATTGCAGATTGTTTGAAAATAACCATAAAATTATAATAAAGGAGAACCGAATCAATGCATTGGGAGGTTAGGTACAGTACCATGAAAGAAAACAAATCATCCTTTTTTTAGCCCAATAGACTAGTGTGCACTCCTGAATCCAAAATACTGACTCCAGCCAGAATCACATTTTTAGGCTCCTCGTTCAGCAGGAAGCAGCTGGGAAACGGTTTCATTTGCAGACATGTTAAGAAACACACATCAAACATGTCACCACGGTGGGGGAGGGGGGGGAGAAAGACCTCTGAGTCCTCCCCCCCATCTTCTGCCCCCATCAACATGTGACAAGAAAAAGTTTAAATTTGGTTTCAGAGGATCAACATATCAGTGTGGAGACGTTCCGCTGTCAGGTAAAATGACAGATCGCTTTAACTGTTTCGTGACTTTGAACTCTGTGACGTTAAGAAGACAGATTGTTTTTGTCAAGCAGAGAAAAAAAAATGACCTTGAACTGAAATTCCTTTCACAACTATGAACAATCTAAAAATATTCACCCCACCCCTCCCTTCAGAAGTGAAACTGATGGAATTTAGGAGACCTAATGTCACTACTAGCTAAGAAACATTAGCACATACCTACAATACATATTTTTGTCTTTATTATTCAAATAGAGCTATCATTTAGCAAGCATTGAGGTCCAAAGGTGAAATGGGAATATTTGAATACACGTAATGAAAGGCAACATATGAAAGGTGCCGCTTGCTGTTGTTTGAATTCTACTTCTTTTGTTCATTTGGCGATGTTACATGTTATGGTGCTAATTATACAAGCGACAGTCTTTGCACCTTCAGAGAGATACAAACACGACTGTTTTTGACATGTTCATTTAACGTTCCAAATCAAAATGTAAATATGCAAAGAAAGTCCCATTGGGATTTTTTTGATATGCAAATTCAAAGTGCAAACAAAGGTAGAGGAGAAATTTAAAGTCCCTGTAAAGCGAAAATACATCTCTTGTAAATTTGACACACAACGGAGAAGTCACACTGAATGGGAGCAGGACAAAATGGGAAGCGTTTTCACTGGGGCTGGATTGATTTATTTATTTTTCCATGTGGGATAGGGATTGGACGGATGTGAAGATCCACTCCCGTGTCATCCTCTAGTACAGAGTACCGTATATACTTTCTTTGCTCGAGCAGAATAAAACATTTCTGTGTAATTATGTAAAATCTTTGTCCATTTTAATTCATCTCGAAGGTACGTCTTTACCAGTTTGTTGTGTACAAGTAATATTACGATGAGATGATTCAACATTTATTCGGTTTCACTATCAGAACGGCACTCCGAGGGAAGACGTAACTCCAAAGTGGCCCACGACAAAAACGAATTTGAAACCCCTGGTGTAGAAAGTAGAGGCTCGAGCTCACCCATGACCATGAAGTGGATAAGCAGTTAAGAAAATGGATGGATGGATGTTACAGCCCTCTTGTTATAGATGGCTCCGATATGTAAAGTGTTAAATTCTAAATGTTATTCATGGTGGTTGATCCGCAGGGCTCAAGCAAACTTCAACAGAGCCAAACAAATGGCAGCTGCCAGCAGTCACGCCAATTTCTTCAAGAATTTGATGCCTTTCGGGTAGATTTTGCCTGTTCATTTCCAAGAACTTCCACTTAGCGCTTTTCATCTCTTGGCAGTCGGAGATTGTTCCCCCTGCATCCTACGCAATGTGCATGATGGTTGTTAAAGCAACTTTTGTGTCAGGTGAGACGGAAGTGGGCAGCGAATCCTGGCGTGTGACTCCTTAAACCGTACTGCGGTGTCTCTTTTCTACAAAGTACCTGACAGGTGAGAAAGGGCATTGTGTCTGCGTTAGCAAACATCAGGAAATGGATTGAGGCTGCATGTGAAAAAAACAGCAGGAACAGACATAGGTGGGTGAATTTTGTGTGTACATGTGTGAGTCTATTGATTTGTGCAGGTGTGTGTGTATGTGTGATGGAACTGCCTTCAGGCTCCTCTAGGCGTACGAATATGAGAGCAGTTACAGGGCACTTTCCAGTATCTTCTGATGATTCTCCATAGTCTTCTGTTTTCTTGGGACCCCTGGAGCAAAGACATGCACATGTGTGTGAATGAGAGTGGTTGTGATTTCATCACAAGGATTCGCAAGAAGGGTCGTGACCCAAAGAACGAGATCCTGGATACAAGCGGTCAAAATTAGTTTCTTCTGCAGGGTGTCCAGGCTCTCCCTTATAGATAAAGTGGGAAGTGCAGTCATCCGGGAGGGGCTCAGAGTCGAGCCACTTCTCCACGTTGAGAGGAGCAGATGAAGTGGCTCAGGCATCTGATTAGGATGTCTCCTGGACGCCTCCCTGGCGAGGTGTTCCGGCCACGTCCCACCGGTAGGAGGGCCTGGGGACGACCCAGGACACGCTGGAGAGAATATGTCTCCCGGCTGGCCTGGGAACGCCTTGGTATCCCCCGGGAAGAGCTAGAAGAAGTGGGCTTCCCTCCTAAAGCTGTTGCCCCCGTGACCCGATCCCGGATAAGCGGTAGAAAATGGATAGATGGATTCACAAAAACTTGGCCAATGGCAGTCCTAAGCACACACACGGAGATGACCGGTTTGTTTTTATGATATAGTCGAATGTAGCCCGAAACAATTTTTCTTTTTTTGTTTGTTTGTTTTTTTACTGGCCCGCTGCACATTCCAATAATATTAAATCCAGCCCAAATATATGAGCATTTTAAGCTGGTAGTGAATTCAAATCAACAAGCAGTTGGCAAAGAGTGATCATTTCATCAAAAAAGTGGCTTGAATCTGTTTAACGCCACTCACCACTCAAGTTCATTTTACTTTAAAACAAAAAGAATTAACTTTGTGTATTTAAAAGAGACAAACAACTGCCTAAAGAAAGGCCCCGCTAGCTTAATGCTATAGCCTATTAGCATCTGATACCATGAATACAATGTGAATTTGAGGGTTCAGAAAACAAGTTGACCTGATAGTATTGCTAAAATGTTTTGGGGAGGGGAGATTCTCCCTCTCTGCCCCATCTTATGCCTCTAGTTTAATTTTTACCTCATTTACAGTATGTTTTAAGTGATTTCACAATTCCCCCAGAATACATTAAACTGTAAACATTTTGTTTGGAGGGGGCGGTTTGTTTGGGCACAGATATGAGGGGTGGAGGGGGGCACGAAGTGAGGCTATATTCAAATCGGGTTCGCAGTTTCAAGACTCCAAGCTGCAGCTTTGAGAGAAGAGCGCTTTATAAACACACACATTTCTGTGTTTCCTGTGTGTCATGTTGGCCAGTCTTGTTGAGTGGCGGGGCGGTCGTCTCCCCGACAGGGTCAACTCAACTGGTTGTGATGGCAGCCTTGTCTCAGTTGGCTGGTTCCACAGTAGGCAGGAGGAAAGAGTTCAAGTTTGTCGAGCAAGTGAACAGACACACGCACAGACACAATTTAATTGCACATCATCAAAATAATGTTTGAAGATAAATATTGTGGGGAACATGAAAGGTATCTGTGACAACAATAGCCAGTAACGAATTCACGTCAGTATTCGTGCATCTACAAGAAGTGAGTACACCTCTCAAATTTTTAAGATTAAATGTTTTCATTGGACAAGACTGAAGAAATGACTTGTTGCTACAATGTGAAGTAGTCTACATCTTGTATGACAATGTAAATTTACTTAACCTTCAAAATAAGTCAACACACAGCCATGACTGTCGAAGCAGCTGGAAACAAAAGTGAGCACATCTTCAAAGTAAAAATGTCCAAATTGTGCCCAGAGTGTCAACATTTTGTGTGGCCACCGTGAAGGGCACTATCACATTACACTCTAAATCTTCCAATTTGGCATGACTCAAACTTATTATTTTCCACAATTATCAATTTCTAAATTTATACTCAGTTTGCTGTCTGTTTTGTCTTGAGGTGGAGATTTTTTCCTGCTTCAATTTCTCTTACACTGTAAGCATTTGGATTCTCCCACTTATCACACAGCCCATGAGTGTTTATCTATTCAGCATTTATTGCATGCATGCTGTGTTGAGTTGGAAACACGTGAATTGGCACAAAATTGCTTGCTCGGAGGGGTTATCCTTCACTTTAAGATTGAGAAGGTTAAAGATGAGAGAACAAGTGACAAAATAGGGTCAGGATTAAATCGGTCTAAAAATGTGGACGGAAGAGTCGCAATGTCGGGAAAGGTTTCAGCATGGTTACGTTTAACAATATTGCAAAATGCAATCAATCTCTGAATTGCCTGCTCACAATGAAGACAAACTTTGTGCTCAATAAACAAAGTTGACCAACTGTCATAAAAACGAGTCAACCATCCAGGATCATCAAGTGCTATAATGTGGACGCTTTCATTTTCTCTGAGCTCTTGAAGTCGTGTCATTATGAAGAGGAAAGGGGAATTTCAAACTGACTTCACCTTTTAATAGCCGACCCAAATTAGAGCCAGCTCACTGGGATTTTCTTCGGGAAATTAGGTTTAACAATGACATTTAAACTACTACAACACGATTTTTAATTCGGGAATGCGAAACAAATAAATAAAAACACTTTTGTGCTTTGCTATGTTGCTTTGTAACAGTGAATTTGGAACTTCCCGGATCACACTAACCGTTTATCTCATGAAATGAGAATGATGAAAAATTAACAGCTTGTGAGCCTTTTTTTTCCAGTCTTTCTCTTTAGTTTCTTACATTGCCTCTGATTTTGTGTGTATAGCCTGACTGGACACTTCCACTTCATTCTTCTGTGTCTGCCTGAAGTACTCATGCCCATGATGCCATCCTCTCCCATGTATCAAAGTACTTTGCTACCTATGTTGATTGAGAGCTCGGCTCGGCTGTGGTGTGGATGCATTCTATCTATGTGTTGCGTGTCCCACATCTGACCAGTGACAATTACATCAGGCTTTTAGACCTTATCACCTGTGTGACAAGATGAAAGCCTTCAGCCACCCATGACGCAAGTGGTGAAGCCATTGTGTTTCACACTTGGTCTGGGACCGAGAGACCAGCGACGTTCTGTCTCATTGACTTAACCCACGATATACTGAAAGAAGATTGGGCGGAGAATTGCTCAA
Organism: Hippocampus kuda; assembly: GCA_901007745.1. Lineage (NCBI taxonomy): Eukaryota > Metazoa > Chordata > Actinopteri > Syngnathiformes > Syngnathidae > Hippocampus > Hippocampus kuda. Next base: position 13,806 of record CAAKHF010024377.1, on the reverse strand, counting down.
TTTCTGCCTCGGGACATCCTTTGAGACTGCACAGATGCGTTTGGTGCCTCATAGTTGTGAACGATGATGTGGAAAGCACTGGAATGTGTGAGTTCAGATAAATCTAAGACCACATGTAACACTGGCTGAGGCGCTGGAAAGCCTGATCACTGATGGGGGTGAAAAAGGATCTCCTGAGGAATTCAGTCATTGAGCATAGCGATTTGAGCCGACCTGTACGTTAGGTTTCTTGACAATACAGGATGTTGCGCGTGACTGATAAATTAAATAAAACCCAAGTGGAAATCTGCAATCAACTCGCTGGTTTTGGAGGTACTGTACTCACTTCTTTTCACTGCACCCGTGAAAGCTCCCTCCTCCCTCTGCTAATATAAAAACCTGGTTAAAGAAGACAACTCTACATAATGACTTCTTTTGTCCCATTCGAATGTTCTTCTGTTGTCATATATTAATCATAAGGATGCGCAAGTGGGGGTTGGCCACAACAGTCTGTAAGAATACATCACAAGCCTACCAGGGGACCACTTTGTACTTCCAATATTTGAACTGTGGAGACAGAGACATGACTTCATGTATCTTGTGATGTAAGAACGACCACAATTCATGAATTTCAAACACTTTCATTTGGGGTTAATTTCAACCGTAAGCCTTTTCCTGATAGATTTACAGTGGACTTAATGGTGATCATGCCATTAAAGACCGGAGAGAAAGATGGAGACTGCAGGTAAACTCAAAAAAATCGGTGCATCTAATAAAAATCCTTGCATATGTGCAGCAATTAATATTTGCACTTCTGTCTCCTGGATCAAATTTCTAAACGTTTCCTGCAGATTTAAAATGAATCAAAGTGGGTTTGCCTGTTAAACTATAACCCGTCTTGCACTGGAGCCATCTCTGCACGAAAATGCTGAATTTTGCATGAGTGTCCAAGCATACAATTTCCCAATAGTGTTTAGTGTTGCTTCCTCGGGGCATCTTTTTCTGCCCAGAATGAGAATACGAAAAGCTAGTGCTGTCATTATGTAAGCAGGCCACAACACAATAAAGGGCAGAGGTCAGGACATGCGAACATACATTACTTCTCCCAGCTGCAGGGACCAAACAGGAAGATCGGGCAGCGGAGACAGTTTTCACTTCCTGTTACTGAAAGAATTATAAGTGTGACTCGCAACAGAAAAAGTAATAATAACATTCTAATCTTAATGTGTCACTTTCCTTAATAAGGATGAAAAGACAAAACATAGTTTTTGGAGAAAATCAACAAATATTAGTATGTGCCGCTGTAAAGTCAAGCGGAGCTAATTTACATAACAACCAGCCCTTGTTATGATTTTTTTTTTTACAATTGTAAACCACACTAAATCAAGTGAAAGGCCTGTCAAAGTTATATCAGTCAAAATGTTCCACTTATAATGAAAGGTTCAGAAATTACTTTAGTATTTTGCAGCTAGAACGATGTAAATTGTGAATTAAGGATTTTTCAGTTTATCTTTCAGTCAGTCAAATTCATCCGGTTTGTGCTGCAGAATTAGCACTTTGGTGATGAAGAAAAGAGGATACATGTCGACATTTTTCATGAGTGGAATGAAGCTTAATTTCAGTCAGAGACGAAAAAAAGGACAATATCATTTGATGTCCTTGCAAAATGGAAAACAAACAGCATAAAGACGAGTGTCGCAAAAACCCCCAAAAATCGGCAAAAAGGTATATAAAATGAAGATTCAAACGTGCATCAGCTGAGCAGGATTAAATAGGTTAAACGAGCATATATCATTTGAAAATCTTTGAGGAAAAGAGTAGAAAATGACATCAGTTGGCCACACTTTAATCATGCAATTAAAAGTTAAGGATTTTTTTTCCCCCCCTTAATGGATGCTACTTCGTCGAGCATCTTTTTCATGCCTACACATAACTGCATGTTTGAAAATATATCCACTTAAAGCCTCCAGTAGCTAGATTGTGCTGTATCTCACCGGGTCATCACAGGGCTTTTTCGCCACCGTGACAATAAGGCGCTCCAAGTTGTCGCGTCAGCCCAAAGATCATATCCACACACACTGTCAACTTTGAAAACTCCCCGCTCTTCCACCTTCCTAGCTGTGTTGTGCATGCACTCAAGGCAGACAACAAGGCACTCCAAAGTGGACACACTAGCCCAAAGCCCTTGTACTCACACTGACGGTCAAGTCAGTCTTAGAGAAATATAAATTCCTCCCTCGTCGATAGTCTGCCTTCCTACTTGTGTCATGCACGCACTCACGGTGACATTATGATGAGGTCGTTGGAAACATTTCTCGCCTGTACGATCCGCCTCTACCGGTCTTTATAGCGCTTTTATTCTTTTTCCTTTGTGTATTTTAACCAGAGAATATCCGATAGACTTTAATCATGCGGCAGTGAGATGTTTTAAATTGTGTGAAAAACATGCATAGTACGTCCCGTAATCACCATGGGAATGAGGTCTTTTTTTTAACTGCTTCAGAGTACATTTATGCTACAAGTCCGTACTCAAATTGATTTTGACATGTTATGCTTGAAGTCTTTGCAGACATCAAGTGGCGGTGGGGTTAAGTGATCACAATTATTTTCGATGACATGAAATAATGACTTCAAAAGCAGTAATAAAGAAGGGATACAATTTATTTGTACCAGTGTGAATACGTAAAACGTTTTTCATTGTTTCTACAATAATGTCATTGTACTTAATTATGAGCTAATCCCGCGAAGGATCGTGTGGTCAGGCTACACAAAAAGGTTTAGTGGCTGGCATATGACTTTTGACTTGGCAATTTCGGCCGGATAAAAACACCTGACACAAGACGTTGATGTGCATTTGCGAGTGAGTCTGCATCCTTGTGGCCACCCGCGTTAAATCATGTTGCGCTATCTTGCTTTTGGCACGTGTTTTTTTTTTTTCCAGAACCCCAGTAAAACCACTTTCTGTCACAAAACCGATAGCAGATTAACAATTTATGAGCCACTTGTATCAACTTTTATCGTAAAGGTAATTCTAAAACCAATTGACTAATAAAAACTTTCCTTACCGCCACATTTAGTAAGAGAATCTCGATTGGCTGATAGAACTGGCCTACACGCGCACGCACACGCACTCACGCGCGCGCGCGCACATGAACCATAATCATATTATTATATATTTATATACATACACACATACATACATACATATATATAAGTATTTGTACTTAGTTCATCGTCCCGTCCTTTTGATACCAACGCAGAAATATGTTCAACAAAAAAACAAACAAAACATAAATAAAGGAAATTGTCTCACCGTTCCAATGAGATCAGATCAGTTCTTATAAGATTCCTCAGAATTGTACATTGTTACTTCCCACCACCAATGATTTGATTTTGGAAAAGAGAAAAAAAAACCTCGACGCACGCATAGGCTGGGTCGTTTGAATGCTCGGTGTACGCATGCGCGTCGGGGCTGGCGTGGCGTCGACCAGGGTGAGAAGCATCTGTTGGATGAAGTGCTGTTGCTGCCGCCGCCACCGCCGCTGAGATTCATCATGGCAGTGGCGGCTGTGGTCAGCGTCTCGTGAGCCGCCCACTCGAGACTCGGCAGGAATGCTTCGACCTGGCCCAAACCTACACACCGAACCTGTCCTGGTTCCAATGCTGCCCTAGGACGGCACACAATCTCTCATCCCCCCCCACCCCACGCTCGAGGTCGACCTGTGGCAAAAATAACAGGTAAGCAGAGTATAGGGAGGGAGATTTGTTTGTTTGTTTGTTTACGTTTAAAATGAAGAACGAATGATTGCAACAAGTTGTTTTTCCTTTAGTCTATTTTTTTGGTATTAATTTCTGAAACGCCATTTTAATCGGAGCGCACCTGCCAGAGCTTGCCGTGGTTTTGTTACGTGCCCCCCCCTTCCAATTAAGACAATTTACGCGCATAAACCTTTTAACGTCCGCCGCTAAATTTGCCTTACAAGTTGGAGTGAAGACGTTGCAAACATTTTAACTTTTTTTAATGCGTTCTCAACTTGACATGAGTCGGTGACAGAAATGATAATGAGTTCCTCCCTTATTCTGAGTAGGAAATTGTGTCGAGGTGTTTTTTTTTTAATTCCCCTCCACTAATGAATTGCTTCCTCCCCATCTTTTCCAGCACGAAATGATCAGCAGCAGCAGCAACAGTAGTAGCGTCTATGGTAAGGATATTTACATTAATTTATGCTTATTTTCTGTCAATATTGTCACAAATGGTCATTCGATAGACATTGTTCCTGTTGCCAAAGTGTTGAACATAAGAAAAATATTGAAGAGTTTCCAAATGGAAAAAAAAAAAAACAATGAGCACGAATGAATGGAATTAATACCTAGCAATATTTTATCATCTAGCAATGTAATGCTTGAACCTTTTCCCCCCGGGCTTGAAATTTAAATATATGAAAATGAGTTTCACCTCACCTTATGTCTGTTGAACCTTTTCATAGAACTATCAAACTAATCTTTTTTGTTGTTAAAAAAAATGAATTTTTACGTTATTCATGTCATGATATACAGCATTTGCATTTGAGTAATCACATTACAAGTGGTTTAATTTTAAGCATTTTTTTAAAGAGCATAGTAATTCATTATACAACAAATTATCTTGTTTGAGGTATAGCAGCAGTTTTTATAAACACAAGTCTTACATTTATGTTGAATATTACATTTGACTCATGAAAGCACTTATTAGATTTAATAACTGTGTTTGTTTTCTGAACAATATAGTCTGAGTCACCATCACTATTTCATACTTTTATATTTCAAATTTCTGCCAGACATTGATTGTAAAAAACAAACGCTAATAAAAATAAAGGTGGTGAGCAGGAACAGCAGCATACATAAATCAATGAATTTGCACCCATGCATGTGTTTTGAACTGGTTATGTTTTAACGGCCGAAAGTGCCCCAATATGCCATCCAGTCCCAATCGGAATGGCACACTTGCATTTGATGGCGTCAAATTGGTCAAAAACAGTTTGTTGCATTTTTCTCCCCTCACATTAAATACATGGTGGAAAGATAGATGTCCTTCTAAAGCTGAAATGCAGGAGCAAATTTCGGAGTGAGTTTTGGACATTTATACTGGACCATGTGAGAGTGTCATTTGTGGAGTGTAATTTGTGCTTTACTTGTAAAGACAAGAGAAGCTGGTTGGTGTGTGTAAAAACAAGCAGAAACTGTTCAGTGTATTTGCTGGTGGTCATACAATGTGTTTTCTTTGTAGTAGTCTGTCTGTATAGGAAGAATTGGCCTCATTATATATGTAGTGTATCGTCTCACATCTCAGCATGCGAGTTGGCTCAATGGTGAGTAAATCCGGGGTAAGAGGGGAAGAATCGCGCTGTGCGAAAACGGAGAGCATCTCCTGTGCCTTTCTCTCCCCCGAAAAGAGCGATAAAGGTGGTTAAGCGACTCTCAGTGGGGCCATATAGATAAATTATCCTGACACTTTCTATCAGTGTGTAATGTTTACCATTAAAAGCGGTTTTACCATCCCACCATTCTGCCTGCCCCGTGGGACCCCTGACAGATGTAAAGCAGTTGATGGTAGCGATGTCTTTTTTTTTTTTTTTGTGTGTGTGTGTGTGTGTGCGTGTGAAAATATTCAGGGTGTCCCCGCTTGCATGTGTGTCCGCCC
>CAAKHF010024376.1:36392-59962 GCA_901007745.1 Hippocampus kuda | reverse complement strand
CGGCTAAAAATTGGCTAAAAACGCCTTTTTATACATGGCCGTTTTTTTCGGCTAAAAATGGGCAAAAAATGCCTTAGTATACATGGCCGTTTTTTTTGGCTAAAAATTTCGGCCAAAAGCGCCTTACTATACATGGTCGTTTTTTTTCAGCTAAAATTTTCGGCCAAAAACGGCTTACTATACATGGTCGTTTTTTTTTACTAAAAACGCCTTACTATACATGGTCGTTTTATTCGCCTAAAAATTTCGGCCAAAAACGCTTTACTATGCATGGTCATTTTTTTCGGCTAAAAATTTCGGCCAAAAGCGCCTTACTATGCATGGTCGTTTTTTTTCAGCTAAAATTTTCGGCCAAAAACGCCTTACTATACATGGTCGTTTTTTTCGGCTAAAAACGCCTTACTATATATACATGGTCGTTTTTTTCGGCTAAAAACGCCTTACTATACATGGCCGTTTTATTCGGCTAAAAATTTCGGCCAAAAACGCCTTACTATACATGGTCGTATTTTTCAGCGAAAAACGCCTTACTATACATGGTCGTTTTTTTCAGCTAAAAACGCCTTACTACACATGGTCGTTTTTTTCGGCGAAAAACGCCTTACTATACATGGTCATTTTTTTTCGGCTAAAAATGCCTTACTATCCATGGTCGTTTTATTCGGCTAAAAATTTCGGCCTAAAACGCCTTACGAGACATGGTCGTTTTTTTCAGCTCAAAATGCCTTACTATACATGGTCGTTTTTTTCAGCTAAAAACGCCTTACTATACATGGCCGTTTTTTTCAGCAAAAATTTTCGGCCAAAAACGCCTTACTATAAATGGTCGTTTTGTTTACATAAATGCCTTACTATGCATGACCGTTTTATTCGGCTAAAAATTTCTGCCAAAAACGCCTTACTATACATGGTCGTTTTTTTCAGCTAAAAACGCCTTACTACATGTGGTCGTTTTTTTTCGGCGAAAAACGCCTTACTATACATGGTCATTTTTTTTCGGCTAAAAATGCCTTACTATCCATGGTCGTTTTATTCGGCTAAAAATTTCGGCCAAAAACGCCTTACTATACATGGTCGTTTTTTTCAGCTAAAAACGCCTTACTACATGTGGTCGTTTTTTTTCGGCGAAATACGCCTTTCTATACATGGTCGTTTTATTCAGCAAAAAGTTTCAGCCAAAAACGCCTTACTATACATGGTCGTTTTTTTTTTTTCGACTAAAAACACCTTACTATATATACATGGACGTTTTTTTCAGCTCAAAACGCCTTTCTATACATGGTCGTTTTACTCGGCTAAAATTTTCGGCCAAAAACGCCTTACTATACATGGTCATTTTTTTTCGGCTAAAAACGCCTCACTATACATGGTCGTTTTGTTTCCTAAAAATTCCTTACTATACATGGTCGTCTTTTTCGGGTTAAAACGCCTTACTATACATGGTTGTTTTTTTCGGCTAAAAACGCCTGACTATACGTGGTCGTTTTGTTTACTAAAAACGCCTTACTATACATTGTCGTTTTATTCGGCTAAAAATTTCAGCCAAAAACGCTTTACAATACATGGTCGTTTTTTTTTTTTCGGCTAAAACCGCCTTACTATATATACATGGACGTTTTTTTCAGCTAAAAACGCCTTTCTATACATCGTCTTTTTCGGGCAAAAACGCCTTACTATACAAGATCTTTTTTTTTTCGGCTAAAAATGCCTTACTATACAAGGTCGTTTTTTTCGGTTAAAAATTTCGGCCAAAAACGCCTAACTATACATGGTCATTTTTTTTTCGGCTAAAATATTCGGCCAAAAATGCCTTACTATACATGGTCGTTTCGTTTACTAAAAACGCCTTACTATACATGGCCGTTTTATTCAGCTCAAAACGCCTTACTATCAATGGTCGTTTTTTTCGGCTAAAAACGCCTTACTATACCTGGTCATTTTCTTCGCCTAAAAACGCCTTCCTATACATGGTCATTTTTTGATGAAAAACGGCTTACATGGTCGTTTTTTTCGGCTAAAATGCCTTACTATATACATGATTGTGTTTTTTTTTTTTCAAGCTCAAAATGCCTTACTATACATGGTCGATTTTTCGGTTAAAAATGCCTTACTATACATGGTCGGTTTTTTTAAAGTCAAAATGCCTTACTATACATGGTCGATTTTTCGGTTAAAAATGCCTTACTATACATGGTCGGTTTTTTTTTTAAGTCAAAATGCCTTAGTATACATGGTCGATTTTTCGGTTAAAAATGCCTTACTATACATGGTCGTTTTTTTTTTTTAAATGCCTTACTGTACATGGTCATTGCTTTTTTAGCTCAAAATGCCTTACTATACATGGTCGATTTTTGGTTAAAAATGCCTTACTATACATGGTCGTTTTTTTCCGGCTTTAAGGACCTGTGCGAACCCTGATTGGAATGTGGGAGGAAACCGGAGTACCCGGAGAAAACCCACACAGGCCCGGGGAGAACATGCAAACTCCACACAGGAAGCTGGAATTGCACTGTGGGGTCGACACACTAACCACTGGACCGCCCAGAGCAATAATACTTGAGAGTAATTTGTAAATACTTGACAAAAATTTCAGGAAACCTTTCTTTTAAAGTGTTTTCAAAAACATGTGTGCGGGTGTTGCAGAAATGTCCGACACGGGAGTGTTTGAATGAATTTTTACATCCAGCTTTTCATTTATTTATTGAATGAGAACGCCGCTGAGAGCAGACATTGCAAGTGCAACAATCCAAACTCCTGCAAAGACCCTTTGAGCTACCATAACATTGACTGACCATTCCATTTGTGCACATTCTTCTGAGCTAACTTGGCATATTTCCACAGAAACAACTTTCAATGGTTTTTTTAAAAATTATTATAATACATCCCCCACCTTGCTACCATTATCAGTACCATCTCGTACACAAAGAATGGGATTCATCATGGAAACAAACCACTGTTTTAAATGCACCACCTTTTTTGTCCCCTCCTCCCCCCTCCACACCCATTTAACCAAATAAATTGAGAGAGAGCAGGGGTTCATGCACAACTGGGAGGGCCATAAACACAGGAGGGAGTAAAAACTACCACATTGTTATGTCATCAACATTTTTTTTAACACCACTGAACGCTTACCAGGGATGGAGAACCTTTCTGGGGCCATTTCTGTAAAAAACGGACTTCACATAACAATACGGCACTGGGATCCCGTTTCCCTTAGCAACATAAAATTTGGTAGATGTGTATCTGGAGTAAACCAACAAAAAGTCTCAAAAACACATACCTGGAAGGACTTAGGAACTCTGACATTTTGGTTTCAAGTGGCCATTTCAGGCTCACTTTCGCCTCTCTTCAAGGCACCTTCAAAGACAAACTTGTCCGACAGATTTTGACCCACCACTTGATATTTGACAAGGCATTCCACATTGTCAATGTTTTTTTTTTTTTTTGTCATGGGCGGAATACGGCTACGAAATGTAATGAATTCTCCTAACCTAGGAAACGGTAAACAACAACCGTGCACGTTTGCCTGGATGAAAACCTCTGGTGGGCCGTGGGGTTCCTCACCCCTGAGGTCTTTTTACCAAGCTGATGGCCGCTCAGTGGTGTGGCCTTGGTGGTGAATGGAGAAGGTGTATTTTCAGTGGCTACTTGTCTGCGTGCGGGAAGAAAAGGTCAGACGCACAACACCAGTACAAACATGGCGATCAAAATATGAGCTCGGCACCATTTTTGCCAACGATGTGCTTGTCGTCTGGGATCAAATGAACAGAGAAGTATAAAAGGCTGACACAGATGATGTGCAGGTTTCCGTTTATCCTTCTGGAATACTCGGCGTCAACATCATCAGCGCAGGTTTTTAAATAATACAACAGTACAAACTTAGAAAACCCAAAATATTTTCCTTTGAAGACGGGACAGAAGAAAACGTGGCAACACTGGGCAGTCTGAGTCGAGAGGCACAACCACAACACACCGAACTCAGCACGACAGTTCATCTTCTCTTTCTCTCTTTGAGTTTGTCTCGCTCTTTTCCGTATACTTTGCTGTCCAGCAGACTCCAATGTTGGCATAACATCTCTGCGACGCGACTTCACAGAAACGTTGAGAGAACATTGTGGGGGAGGGAGGGGGGGGGGGGTTCTCCTCGCGAGTCCGCTTGTGTCCATCCAACGTCCTCCTAGTCCTCTTCGTCATCATTCTGTAGCCCCTCCTGCTCTCCTCCCAAACGTTGCTCAGCTGAGATTAGGATGTGCTGATCCGACCTATTTCTTGTCTTATGGCTGGCATGAAAACAATAAAAAAGATATCTTACACATCTTGGGTCACTAAATCATGGAACGGTCAGTGGTGGGATGAAAAAAAGTCAAAATACCTCCTCAGTGTATTCGAAGTAGTTTGTTGATTTTATTTGATAGATTTTATTTCTACCTTTTACCTGTATGTTTTTGCTTCATTGTTTTGTCATTTATGACATATGGACAAAATATGACATACAGTATCTGGAGAGGGCTTTAACACTTTCAGGCACAGTGGTTACTACAGTGGACAGCTTACCATGTTATCAGCTTACAGAGTGCGTGAAAGTGTTAATATGACATGAATCAGAGTGGTTTTGGTGCAAATTGATTTTCGACCTTGTTATAGGTTTAACCATGTTTGGACTCATCTTCGACTCTTTTGAGCAGCTCATCAGCATCGCCAAACAAAAAGTTATCAGCAGACAAACTAACACCGATTTGTGTGTGTGAGTGAAAATCATTTACAGACGTCAGTTCGAGAAAAACGCACAAAGCCACTTATGTATTGTTTGCACCAGGACAAGATAAGGATGTCATCTGGGGATTCAAAGCTGCTTACCATGAATGATTTCATCCTTCACTTTATGCAACTCGCGTACAACTTCATCCAAAATCTCCTAGGAGAAAACCACATTCGAAGTTAATTGCAACAAAAAGGATGGAGGATTCCCGCTATTAGCACGCGACATGGATGGCTCATGAATTCCTTAAAAAAACGCTAATTCAATATGCGCTTTCCATGAAAAACATCCGGAAAATTGTGAAAAAAAAATCTGATTTCCACCAAAACAAACCCAAAATATAAAATACTGAAAACAATTTAAAAAACAAAAAATATGTGCAAGTATATGAATATGCGGGTGCTAAACCATGGGTATGCCAGGGTCCACTGTATTCAATTTTGCACCTCAACTATGTAAATAAATTGAGTTAGAACACTGACACTACACTTAAAAATAGAACAAAAAAAAGGAAAGCTTAAGTAATACTTCAAATAAAACAGAGTGTGCAGAAAATTAACATTAAAACTGTCCAAAGTTTTTTTTCATTGTACGTCAAAGCTAAATTCACCCGAACCGTACTTCCAATATGTACAGGGGGTACATTTTAAAAAGGTTTATGCCACTGTAACATTGTGCAGTTTGAATAGTGAATTCAGCGATTGTTCTCTGTCCTACTTGAGGAAACCCACATTCCATTAATACCGCACTAAACTGTTTCAAAGAATAGCAAAAGAGCGACACAGAAAGCATCAAACTTACCTGTTTCATCCTGTCAAATTCGGTGTCTGATTCACTCGTGCTGCCAATGGGTCTCACTCTACAACACAAGAGGAAAAACAAATGAGCTCTCACATGTTAACCGCAGTACCGACATTTCTTTTTTTCTGTTTTCACACCTCGACACCAGTGAGGATTTCTCTGCTGAATTGGACCGCTCCCATGGCTTCTTCACAGCATCTGACGGGAAGTAAAGCGGGAGTTACAAATTTGTGGCACTGTCGCTGCTTTCCACTGCGCGGAGCAAATTGCTTTGGAGTCACTTTTCCACTTGAACCCTTTCAGGGACAGCGGTTACTCCAGTGGACAGCTTATCATGTTATCCGAACCAGAATTGGAATCATCTTTATTGGCCAAGTATGTCGAACACATGAGGAATTTGTCGCCGGTAGTACAGGCTACCCTACTATCATCAATAACAAGCAACTACGATAAACAAGGACATGACAAGTAAGTATGGAAAGACATTTCGTAATGTAAGGGCACCATTGTGCGGTAGTACTGTATCAGGTTACAGGGTGAATGAAAGGGTTAAAGTAATAAGCATGCTATTAAATGCATCAGTCGAAACAAAACATGTTCACAACATAAACAATGAAGGGGTACTCCTGTATTTACTGTACAGTACAAAAAAAAATGTTATCCTTCGAAAACGTGGAAAATAATTTGTCCTCTAATTAGCATCCTCTAATTAGCATCACTAGCGTCTTAGGTGTATACAAACTTGTAATCCATCAGTCGACCTATTTAAAAGGTGACAAGTGGTGGCTCTGAGGCTTGGTGACCTGGTGTGTACTACACTAAACAATGGCCAAAGGAAGCGAATGCAAGAGTTGTCTCGGGACATTCAGCACATTAAAAGTAAAGGCTTTGAGACCATCTCCATACTGACTGATGTTGCGGACACTACAGTTGTTCATGTACAGAAAGTTTTTTTTGTTTAATTTAAAGACTAGTTAAATTATAAGTGGCACGTGGTCGAGTGGTTAGCACGCCGGCCTCACAGTGCAGAGGTGCAAGGGTCGATTCCGACTCTGGCCTTCCTGTGTGGAGTTTGTATGTTCACCCCGTGCCTGCGTGGGCTTTCTCCGGGTACTTCGGTTTTCTCCCATATTCTAAAAACGTGCATGGCAGGTTACTGGAAAATGCGAAACTGTCGCGAGGTGTGCGTGTGAGTTCAATGTGTACCCCACCTGCTGCCCAAAGACAGCCGGGATAGGCTCCAGCATGCCCGTGACCCTCGCGAGGATAAGCGGATTACAAAATGGATGGAAGTTCAACTGTTTCAGGTCGACTACCACCAAAAAGTCTGACTTTAGCATGCAAAACTCCAACCCTTTATAAAGAGTATATCCAAAACGTGTCACTTTTCAAAGAAATTAAATACCTGTTGAGTTCTGACCGGGCCCGCGACCACCAGAATCATCCTGCAGGCGAGAAAATGTTGACTTCGTCATGAAAATAGTTGACATGTAATTATTAACTTAAGGCTTTAACAACCAAATTAATCTTGCTTTACAAGGATGATGAAGAGAAAGACTTACTTCATCAGGTTTCTCCGAAGCTTTCCGTCTAAGAGAGAGGAAACATGGCATTATTTGCAAAATACAGGATATTCCCCCCAGCCCCTCAAAACTCACTCTTTGACTGCAAATTCTTTGTTACCTTAATAAATAAGCTCTTAATAATTTGGAAGAAAGAGCCTTTGTCATCAAGTGCTACTGGAACTCTAAAAAGGGCTTTTAACAGTATACATACTTTAATGCCCTTGCATGTGGGAAAGGAGAGCCACAGTCACAACACACTTTTCACGTATGCAGGAGCTGCTGTCGGCCACTGCTCACACCCAGACACTCACACACAAGGTCGCCGATGTCACACCGTTACACATTCCAAGCATTGGATGTTTGCAATTAGGTTATTTTTGCAATCCGTTTTGTGATTAAAAAGTGTGCTTCAAATAATTTAAATTGGTTTAAAGCACGTGGGAGGCTTTATATGGCCTCTCAAAACTTGGGCATTTTCACTTAGAGCATGTTGGTCTGGAATGCATCCCTTGAAATTAGGTGTTCACCACACATCTTAGAACTAGTGAGAGTTGATGAGTTCAAAGAAGAAGAAATTGGAAGACTTCCAAATGAGATGATCCGCAAAGTTGTGAATTCTATTGGTGCACATTATCAACTGTAGACTAGACTGAGCGGAGAGGAATGCTTACTGAATTCAATGCCGTTAAATCATTTCAGATTTAAGCTTATTTTCCTGAATGGAACTCATTAGACTTGTATTTACTGTATTTTCCGCACTATAAGGTGCACCTAATAGCATTCCATTTTCTCAAAAGCCAACAGTGCGCCTTATAATCCAATGCACTTTCTATATGGATCAATATTCCGATTTCTCTGACGTAGTATTTTAAATGTTCTGTAAAGCGCATTGTTACAGCTTCAGCGGTTGTGAACGCTCTATATTAATAAAGCTGTATTGTTTAGTGTTCTCTTTAGTGTAGCTCCATCTAGTGGGTGCACATTGCAACCGCAGACACTAATTGTTGCTTCTATTCTATGCGCCTTATAATGCGGTACGCTCTACATGACAACAGTTTTAAAATAGGCCATTGATTGAAGGTGCACCTTATACACCAAAGCGCCTTATCGTGCGGAAAATACGGTACATCATGATACATTTTTTTCCACCCTGTCCATTTAATATCCCCTTGACATATTCATCGGCAGGCAGATGAGTAAATCTCGTGTTTTACCTGCGAGCTAATAAGGCATTCATCTCCTGCATCAGACCCTCTCCACCGCCTCCACTACCACCACTCGATCGGTTGGAGTCATTTTTGCCGCTGGATCCTGGCGGACTGCTCTCGTCCTAAGGCGCACAAGCGGGTGTTTGGTTGGCTTTCCATTCATTCCCCCCTCAGGCCTTGTAGGATCATGTCTACTATTCAAAGATACGTGTGCAATTATTTTTGCATCGAGCCCACAGAGGATGCTCACCCTTTGAACCTTACGAAGCTTGGCCCCGGCCAGCGCGGCTGCCAACCCCGAGGGCTGCTGCTGCATGCCAGGGGGACCCCCGGGAGGCCCCCCGCCGGTAGGCAGCGGAGGAGGCATGGGCGGGGGCCCTGCCATCGGGGGTGGCGGACCGGGCGGCGGTGGAGGCGCTGGAGGGCCGGCCATGGGTGCTGGGACGCCGGCTGGGGGCGGGGCCACGGACAGCATAGCGGGATGACCTGCGGAAACAGGGGCGCCTGCGAGGGGCAGAGTTCAAGCTCGGTTAACGGCGGCGACTCCCTGGTTGATCTCAAGGGTCCTGGGTGCTAAAATCGGAGGTGAGCAGTTCACGTGTTGTTTGACTGCCAGACTGCTGACGAATTCCCTCAGAAACTACTCACAACTAATTCACTGTCGAGTTTCGTCTCTGCACATTTCTTTCTGGAACCAAATGACATAGGGCCATATTTATATGGTATTGTACCAAGTAATATTTTGTGTGAAAGTGCTCCGGTCTCATTTGCGCATGGGTGAGCTCAGGTTTTCAATTAATTGATCGATTCCCACAGGGAAAAAAAAAAAATTAAACACAAAATTAAGTATTACTATTAGGAATAAAATAAATACGACATATAAAAATTACACATTATTTTAAATGGAATAATTGAATGCAAATAAAATAATAGAGTATCATTGATGGTAAGAGAGTAGTTTCCAAATATTTCCTGGCAACAGGGTTTGAGACAACTGCACATCTCAGTGAAATTCAATTTTAGAGCTGGATCACAAATTCCGCTTCAGCAAGATAAGTAAGAATAAGTGTACAGTTAAAAAAAAAAAAAAAATTCAAGTGGACAGAAACTGTAAAAGAAGCAAAGAGGCAACTGGAATGCATATTTGTTAAAAGTCGTAGCTACATACTTAGCATAAGACCATCTTTAATACGGCACAGGCAGAGACAGCGACTGCCTCGGAAGCTCAAATGACCTGCAGTTAACTCTTTAACGCTTATTTGTGTACAATAGAGCCTCGGTTGGGAGATACAGTTACCGTTTCTTGTTTTGGAAGAAAAGAGGGGAGCCATACATTTGGGAAGAGGCGGTTACACTGAGTCTGCTACGGTGATGTAGAGCAGCACTGCTCCATACAAGTGTTTGACTTTTATCCCGCTGAGTGTAGCTACAGGCCGGTTTGAATACATTTGAATATAGTGGAAAACATTATTTGAGTATTCTACCAGGGTAGATTATATTATTTCTTTGTAATGCTTCTTCGCAATAACTTTTCCAATTTTGGAAAGTTAATTCATTCCAGGCGGCACGGTAGTCGACTGGTTAGCACGTCGGCCCCTGACAACGCAGAGGTGCAGGGTTCGATCCCAGCTCCGGCCTTCCTGTGTGGAGTTTGCATGTTCTCCCCGTGCCTGTGTGGGTTTTCTCCGGGTACGGTTTCTTCCCACATTCCAAAAACATGTGTGGCAGGTGAATAAAACACTCGAAATTTTCCCTTGGTGTGATTGTAAGCGCGGATGGTTGTTCATTTATGTGTGCCCTGCGCTCGACTGGCAACCAGTTCACGGCTGGGATGGGTTCCAGCGCCCTCCCGCGATCCTTGAGAGGAGAAGCGGATTAGAAAATGGTTCGACGGCTGGATAATTCATTCCAATCTTCAAAAGTGCGACATTTGTAAGGCACATACATTTGTGGGTTGTGCTCATGAAAGATTTGCCAAATCTTCTCTGGCTATGCCAAACAAAACCAATTGTGCTGTTGCCATCGACTCTTGTTTTGAGCTTTTGTCGGCAACATGTGCACTGGAACGTGAATATGTGGTGGGCGAAATGTTATATTTGATGAGGAGATCCAGATTCTGCTGATGTCAGTTGGATCGTCGGGTCAAAGTGTGGGAAAGATGCTGAGAACGCTGCACTGATTACAGGATGGAATGTCCTGACTAGACCACAACCTCACTGAACACTCATGGGATTGATCACAGTGGGCGACACAACCACGGTGGATGACGTGCAACAAATACTGGTTGAAAAAGGGGATTCCATTCCAAGGCCGTGACAAGCCGGAGGTGCCATTGTGCCAGGGTGGCACAGTACACGCTACTGAGGCTCCTGATCGTTAAATGCAAAATTGTTAAATGGTCAATATGTCTTGTTTTATTTTACATTTTGATCATCCAAACCACCAAAGAGTTGATGGCAAGGGCAAAACAAGCTGTTTGGCATTTGCAGAGAAGATTTGCCTTTTTTCCCCCCTTGGGTTCAACCCACATACTCAGCTATGCTACTCGTCACCCAAGTGCATGTTCCAAACAAATGCCGCACCATTGAAAGGTAATATTACAAACAGACTTTCGAACAGAATAAGAGTTATTGCCAAGAAGCGTTGTTACAACAAAGAAACAATCTGTCGTAAAATATGTTACAGTCAAGTTTGACTAGCGAAACCCATTCTGTAGCAATCTGCAAATGTTTAATAAATTTCGTAATTCAGCAACTGGGGTATTATGCGCTTTACGTCAACTGTTTTTGTCACGTTACTCGATAAACATACTGTAAATTGTGAATTGGTAACAGATGATATATGTGGCACTGTTGGGTGCTGTTACACTCCGTTTTTGTATTTGTGTAGAGTATTGCGACGTGATAGTGGTGCTATTAGAGGATGGATTAAGTCAAGTTAAGTGTCCACTAATGGCCCAGCTGTCAAATGCACGGCCTGCCATGGTTAGTCTATTGTCTACTTTTTTTGTGAGGCTGGAGGAACAGGTGCGTTCAGCTGTTGACATGATGGGGATAAGCTGTCAGCGACCGAGACCGATCGCCGAGTGGATTCCCACCCCTAGACAGCTGCTTCTGCGAGCAAATTTGCATCTACCATATTGTTGATTTTGAGACATGCTAAACCAATCCCTAAAAAAAAAAAAAAAATACTGAATTTCACCCTCCCTCTTCTTCATACTTACTGCTGTTGGTCAAGGGGACCTGTTGAGGGATGGGGGTGGGGGTCTCCTTGGGCGAGCCCCTGTCATGGTAAGAGGGGGGCGAGTTGGTGTTGCTGGGGGGCTGACCCTGCTGATGATGTGCCTGCTGCTGAGGGTGGAAGGTGGACGGGTACTGGTGATTAGGGGCGGGGCCTGCGGGCGGCTGGCCCGCGAGGGGCGGCATGGGCACGGCCTCGCAGTACTGCGGGGTGAGCGGCAGCTGATGGGAGTGGGGGGAGTAGGAGTCGTCTGATTGGCCGTTAGCGTGAGGGTGGGGCAGGTGCTGGGGGTACTGAGCGCTCGGGTCAAGAGGCGGGGGCTTCATCCTCATGCCGGGGATGGGGTGCGCCATGGGGAGCGCGGGCTGTGGTGGCGCTAACCCCTGCCTGGCAGGCATCGCCATCATGACCGGAGGGGAGGCGGAGGGCGGGCACTGGGCATACATTTGCTGCAATTGAGAGGCGGACCATGTGCCGTGTTTGGGGGGCAGCGCGATGTCTTGGTGGTGCTGGTGAGCGTGGCGGGCCACGGTGGGAGGAGACAGGGGGATTTGACGGACCTGGCGGCCCATCGTGGTCACTCCTGCCTGGACGGGCGAGAAGGCGGAGGCCAGCGAGGTGGAGAGCTGGGAGGAGAGCTGGGCCTTGTCCCTCGCCGCCCCCGCCTCTTTCTCTTGGGAGGGAGAGGAAGAAGCGGAGGGCGGGGAGGAGGAGGCCACGCGGACGTAGGACGGGGGCAGTGTGCTAGCTCTGTACTGTCTGTACTCGGGCGGAGTGTCGGGGTGGGCGGGGGGTGCACACACTTTGTATTGGAGAGTGGAAACGACTGTGAGGGGCAGGGGGGGGAGGAGAGGAGACACAGAAGGAGATGCGGACAAAGCAGGGTGACAAACAAAGGAAAACAGAAAAGAGAAAAAACGTGAGAAGAATGAAAAGCAACCAAGCCAAGATGAAAAGATAAAAAATCAGGAGCATAATTCAAAAAACTGAGAACCGCAAATAAGAAAGACTCAAAATATCAAGCAGCAGAATGCAACATGACCAGAAAAGCATATGACATTTCCCCCCCAACAGCAGCTGGAAGAAAGAGATGGCAGCAGAGCATGTTGCAGGGGCTTGGTGGGGGGTCGGGGTTCAGGGTTAAGGGTTAGGGGGTTCGGGGAGGGGAGGGGGGGTCACCGATATCATCGAGTGGGACCAAGGTGATGTTGAAGTCTGTTTCTGTAGAAAGACTTGAACATGTGCGTGTGTGTGTGTGTGTGTGTATGTGTGTGCGTGCGTGTTTGTGTGTGTGTGCATGTGTACATGAAGAAAAGGACATCGTGGGAATGAGGGTTAGTAGTAGGGAACAGGAAGCAGACTGCTCTTTATTCATCAAGTCATCACTTCTCATGTTTACTCCGCCTGGTAACACACCGAGAGCAAAAAGCCAACGAGCAAATACACGCCTGCTCCTTTCAAGTTTGCGTGTGGGTTTTAAATGCTACCAGGAAGTTGGCCGATCTCGGTTGCCGTGGCAGCCGGCTGGCGTGTGTATGTTTGTTGAAGGCTCACCTGATCCTGACGTCCGCCGCTCCCTCTCCTTGTGCGCCTGCATCTGATGCTGCTCCATCATCCTTTCAAGAGCAACCACGATGCTTAAATGTCACTTCAACACGTGGCTGCTTAACGCTGACTGTCAACAACACCCTCGTCCTGCTTTTGCGTCTTTTATTGCACAAGATTGGGTACACGTGTACAATCTAATGAGGTCCAATATAAAAGCCGTATGAATCAATCTGTCGGTGCAATGATCAGAATTCTTAGTTTTCGCGTCTTGACTGCACTGAGTCATCGATTGCTGTGCCGCAATGGGGCATTTGTTTAATTGGTCTGAAATGTATTACTCAAGATCTAAGTGTGTGTTATATGGCATATTTCAGCTTTACGTTCAATTTAACGGGGTCAGATTTCTTAAAGAGTAAGTACAATTGTGAGTCAATCAATTCGAATTGAAATCGATTTCGAATCTAGCCTCTAAATCTGGTCTTCGTCTCCATACAGCAAAGGCAACTTCAGAGCACATTTCCGCTCACTCGTTCGTGAACGCCAAAAGCATGGCAGTACGTTCAGCAAAGTCTGTTCCAAGCCTGACGCCTGCTGCTTAACGGTCGTTCGTAAAGATTCATTTGTGAGTGACAGATTCTCCATTTCCATTTCAGATCCCAACGGACACACGCACGGCTGTGCTCAAAATTAACCGAAGGTCCAAATTCGTCACGGATTATGCAGTCCATGGAGGCTAGATGAGGCTAAACATTCGAAAAATTAAGCTGGTATAGTTTCCTGCTCATTTATCTTTTGCATTGGATCTCATGAGAGTGTACAAACCCAATCCCATTGAAGTTTGGTCATTGTGTAAAAAAGAATATTTAGTAAGAGGAAGAAAAACAGAATACAATGATTTGCAAAATCATGTTCAGCTGATATTTAATTGAAGACACTACAAAGACAAGATTTTAAGGTTCAAATTGATCAACTTTATTGTTTTGAGTAAATAATCATTAACTTCAAATTTTATGGCTGCAACACATTTGAAAAGGTTTGGGACAGGTGTCAAAAAAGAAGAATGCTCATCAAACACTTGTTCGCCACTACATCAAGAAGAGCAACTTAAAAAACTACTATGCAAAGCAAAATCCGGACTGCTGAAGAGCTGACGCCTTACAACAAGCAAGAATGGGAAAGAATTCCACTTCCAAAGCTTCGACAATTATCATCCTCAGTTCCCAAACATTTCTTGAAAGTTTTTAAAAGAAGAGGTGATGTAAGACAGTGGTAAACATGACGCTGTCCCAGCTTTTTTGGACCGTGTTGCAGCCATAAAAATCCAAAGTTAATGATTATTTCCTACAAACAATAAAGTTGATCTGTTTGAACATGAAATCTCTTCTTTGTAGCGAACACGAGTTCATTCATCATTGTTCATTGTAGTCTGTTTTGATTTATGTTGAATACAACGTCTCGACTTCAAATTCCTAATGAAGTGGCCATTGAGTGCGTAGCATAGCTAGTGACTGTACCTCCGCTGGGCTTCGCTCTCCTCTGAAGAGGGTCCATTTTGGCGTTGGACAACTGGACCTGAAAGACAAGAACGTGGGATAGAGTGATATGAAGAAAAACACCTCTTTACTTCATGTCGAATTTGAGGGTTTTTTAAAAAAAAAAAAATCAGGGGTGTTCAAACGTTTTGTCTGAGGGCCACATTCATAAAATGCAAGGATGCAGGGGCCATTTCTGCAACTTTAATTTATTAAATACGCTAAAATCAGTCAGGCAAGCCATTACATATTGTTTATATGTTCAAATAATGTTGAAAAACGTCTACAAATGAGACACGTTAAAGTTGATAAGACAAACCACCAGCCGTCAGATCATCTAGAAACTCCAATGTTGCATTACTGAATAAACAATATGCCACAATCATTTTGGTATCTGGCATTTTGAATAAAAGGATCCATTCTCACCACCGCCTCTCAATTTGCCTCCTTGTCACGGTTATGCATAGTTGTGCTGTTTGTTTGCAATTGCCTTTCTGACAATTTGAAGAAGATGCAAAATCAGACATTGCAAGCCATCTCAGGTTTGGTAACTGACAAAATGCATGTGCTAAATTAATCTATTTGCATATCCCGCCAAAAACCCGCAAAACGAACTGCACAGAAATGTTGTGAGTTTGGCAGAGGCGATCTTCAGTGGGTCCAGTTAGTAGATCAGCTTTGAGATCAGTTTTCGGTCATGTTGGCACATGCAAACTAGGGCATAGAACTAAAAGCGTAATGTATGACAATGAGCAAGACCCCATGACAGTCATGTTAAGCCCGTCGTCTGTTTAGGCATCGCAGTGACACTTTGTTTCAGCCAGCAGCCACAGTCCATGGCAGAGAAGTGAAGTCATTAAAAGCATGGAGGTGAATACAAAATTTGCTAGGCAGCGTGTCCCTGCACAACCTGGTGTGCTCGACCAGCACGTGTTAATGAAGACAATTATCGCCCTGTGCTGCCTGGTGCCGCAAGTGCGCCCATGCATGTGTGTTTGTATTGCTGACGTGAAAAGGTGCCAGGCTGTTGCCATGGTGAAGGTCGAGCATGAAGGGCCCGAAGGAAGCTGAGGAAGGCTTGATCAGGCTTGTTTTCAGTGAACTCAGGGGACTCAGGCAGATGAAAAATAAAAATGACCTTTCACTAGGAATAAAAAAAAAAAGATTTGCAGGGGAGTTGATTTTGAATGGTGGCACGGAATTGAAGTACTCAACATTGACTAAACATTACATTATAAATTATTATTGGCTTTTCAAACTCGAGAAAAACTATAGGAAACAAACAATTTGTATTGTCTGCCATCTGAAATGACTATCAAAGGGATGTTTACAAATTATTGACAAATCTATTATTCATTTTAGCCAGAGTTAATTTGGTCAAATGCCTCTCCCTAATTAGTTCAAGCAGAAGCTCTTGATCAGAATCGGAATCACCTTTATTGTCATTGTATAGCATACAACGAAATTTGGGTACCACTTAGTGCATTTTGTAAAAAAAAAAAAAAATTATATATCTATATCTATATCTATATATATATATCTATATATATATCTATATATATATCTATATATATATATATATATATATATATATATATATATATATATAGATATATATATATATATCTATATATATATATATATATATAAAATAACGGTTTAATAAATACAAAACTCAACAACAGCAGCAGTAGTGGTCGTGTGGACTGAGGCTAATATTGCACGCAGGACACACATTGCACATGAAATGAAATGGCTCAGATATTGCTCATTATTGCACAAGTGAGGTAATAATAATAATACATTTTATTTATAAGCGCCTTTCAAGACACCCAAGGACACTTTACAATAACAAAAAAAACACAAAACAATGGTAAGTGAGGTAAGTGAGTTTAGGTTTAAAATGCAGTAGCTTTGACTCAGTTACAGCTCACAAACAAGCAGCAAGTAACAGATACAGCACACTTCACAGCCCACTGCTCTCAATAAAGGAGTGCCGAGCGACATTACGTCTCCGTAAGTGATATTTTAACCACCATTCAAGTCACAAGGCAGTCTGGCCTGATGTCGACATTAAATACGATACAATACAATCTTTATTTATATAGCGCTTTTACAACAGCTGCAGCATCTACAAAAACACTTTCCAGGACATTTCACATAAAATAACCATAATATAACAAACACATTCTTTTACACACCACCCCCTTTAAAATAAGTGGTAACCGGAGCTTCTCAGAGGCTGTGAAATGCACAGCAGGTGACTCCACAAGCACACCCGACTAAATATGTTTACTATATAAGACCACATACAGTATAAAGTGTTTCACAGTGACGTTTTGTAATAAAAATAAAAATACATTTCCAGTTGGGGCCCAAATATGAATCACCACTGGCTCCAAAAATGATTCACCACTAGAGGGTAGTACAGCTCATGGAAGACAGAGCTCAACGTCTGTGCATGTCCGTGAGTATTGAAGCAAAAATGAATAAAAAGTGTCATTGTGCTGTTTAACTCTTGTGTGTTGTTCAGGTCTGTGGGAACTGTTTTATAATAAGAAAAAAGATATACAAATATGTTTTGCAAACTCCTTGGCATTGGCTGAGGTTGTGTGAAACATCTATCACAACACATTTCAACACATTTACATTCGATACGGGATGGTTTAATCCAAGAGTGGACATTTTGTTTTTCTGCTCTTGCCCTTGCAACATTGTGGCCAACTTCGAAAACCAACTGCTATTCTCTATTCGTGTTCTCCTATTCCCAAACATTTTACCAGAGGTGGGAGGGAGTAAGTTACATACCCTATTTGTAAATCAGACTGTCATTCTTAACCTTCAAGTTTCAAGCAAGTCCCAAGTAACTGTGTCAAAATTCACGCATGTCGAGTCTTGCCTTTTATTATGTTCGTCGTTATTCAAACAAGTAGTTCTTGGTGTGTTTAAGTGTATCCACGGTTTGTTCCCCCGACGCGGTTTGATCTTTCTTGTCCTTTTGTTCCTATTTTCGTTCGGGTTTTTTCCTTGCCTTGGCGCAAGCGCTTTTTGCTTATTTTGCATTATTACTGGCTTGATGTCCAGCGTCATTATTTGTACTGTACTTTGTCGGCCTTGCGGATATTTTTTGTCAATAAATATTTTGTGAGATAAACTTTCATGAGTTTAAATTTGTAGGGTCCGATTCTGTCCGGAACTTTCCGGACACCCGACAAAAATATGAATACCTCTTAATGTAATATAATGGGAACAGTCTGTAATAATTTAAAGTCAATGTTCAGATTAAAAGAGCTTGTGGGAATCAAACAGAGCCATCCGGAGCAATTTAATGGTGGTTAACTGGCATTCATGTGAGATGATAAAAGCAGGGTGGTTGCAACGCGAGCCCAAATTCCAGTCAAAGTTCCACACAGCTGCCGTACCAACACGAACAAAAGACACAGTAATTTTCTGTTGCTCTTTGGAGTAGAGCTATCAAATGTCATCATAACCTTCAGCAAATATCTTAAATAGTCTGTCACATAGCCAGAAGGTCAAAGAAAATCAGGATCTCTTGGATTTATACCGCAGGTCTACAGTAAATTCCCGATATGCCTTGATATATAACATTATCGATCGTCCCTTTCCATGCCCATTTCAAGTGACATATGGAGTAATGTTTCAACTAATGTTAAATAACTTGACAACACAGGAGTAAACAATACAACTTTACACCACAATTTTTATTCTATATTTGGAAGAGGCCAGATTATAATCTGAACAGAATCAATATCCATGATGAATTTTCTACTCCGTTTACTGAATTGTGCCATTTCAGAGCAAAAAATAGGAACTGTATCACATGAACAAAGCAGTGCATATCAAGCTTCAGCGAGAACATGGATTTTTTTAGTTTAAGGGGTATGAAAAAAAAGACCATGAGGTGAGATTTCCATTTTTACCTCCGCTGTCAGGCGAGCTGAGCACGTTGAGGGCAAACAGCATGGCATTGGAGAAGGTGGTGGCCTCCTCCTTGCTGGCAAAGTTGAGCCCGTAGACCTGGCGAGCATCACGCCACTGATGGAAAGTGGGTGTGGCCTGATTGTACTTCAGGCCCTTCACGATGGAGTAGTTGATCACCACCTTTGAGCGCAGAAATGAGTTCAAATTACAGACTGTGAACAACAAAAAAATGAATGTTCACGAGAGGTCCGACAGTGGTCAAGGGTTACCATGATCTTTTTTGCTGGCCTAAATGTTATCAGAAGTGTTGACCTCCATTACAACTGAAATTGTAATATTTATTGAATTAAATAGTATTTGTTTATTCCCCACAGTAAATGATTTTCATCTCATTGCATTTCTCAAAGGCGGCCCGGTAGTCCAGTGGTTAGCACGTCGACTTCACAGTGCAGAGGTACCGGGTTCGATTCCAGCTCCGGCCTCCCTGTGTGGAGTTTGCATGTTCTCCCCGGGCCTGCGTGGGAAATTGCCTTGAACATTCCAAAAAAAAACATGCATGGCAGGCGGATTGAACACTCTAAATTGTCCCTAGGTGTGAGTGTGGGCGTGAATGGTTGTTCGTCTCTGTGTGCCCTGCGATTGGCTGGCAACCGGTTCAGGGTGTCCCCCGCCTACTGCCCGAAGACAGCTGGGATAGGCTCCAGCACCCCCCGCGACCCTAGTGAGGATGAAGCGGTTCGGAAGATGCATTTCTCAAGACCAGTGGTTCTTCACCTTGTCAGAGGTACCGAACCCCACCAGTTCATACGCAGATCCACCGAACCCTTAGTGAAAAATAAAAATCTGATTCAAGAAGTGTTCCTTCAGTTTTGCCGGTGCTCAACTTGGCATGACAAATCATGCAGATAGGACACTGAGTCCCATCACGTTCCGTGATGCATGTGAATCCATGTTGTACATATTCGTCCGACCGCTTACTTTTTTTGCTCGACATAGCATGTGTTAAAACATTTAAAAAAAAAAAATCAGGACAGTCACACGCTGACTTCTGAGCGAACTAAATTTCCCGCACCACTGATTGGACAAGCAATGCAATGGATGATCATCCACAGCCACTGATGGCCAAGCGGGCGGGTCATAACGAATTGACATGTTGAGTCAGGTGTGTCTTAACCTTTAATGGCAGAGGCTTCGTCGAACCCTTGAGACGATTCACCGAACCCCTGGGGTTCGATCGAACCCAGGTTAAGAACCATTACTCTCGATTACGCTGCTTCTTGTAGGTGTACGTGGACATAAGATATTTTTGTCCAGTTGAATTTTAGCCTCGATGTTCCACCATGTGAATTCAAATCTGCTCAAAGCCTTCGGAATCAGTAATGCTGACCCTTGTGACTCATCCTGACATAGCAGCGTTTTTTTTCTCCAATTCCATTTCAAATTCGTCCTCAGAGTGCCAGAGTGCTGGCCCTCAATGACATAAGCTTTTTCCTCTGATTTGTTGGTCATAGCAAAACCTGTTCAAGGCAATTTCAATTTGCAAAACACATGCAAAGTAATCTACGCACAATATATATATATATTTTTTTTTAATCAGCGTCTCTGGAGAATATGATGCAGTCACAATTAGTTGTTTTTGTCATGATAAAAGTATCTCAAATTGAAATGATATGTAAAAATGTAACAGTTTTTAAGTTGAAGTATAATTTTCCTACTGGTTAACCGCATAATCAATCATTATTGAACTATTATTCAATTATTGAACATTATTCAACCGCAACATAATCATTACTCTATAACCGTAACTGTTAATAAATGATGGTTTCAATATTTGTTATTGTAATGTACAGACAGCGTCACGTTTGTATTGATGGACACAGCGCCAGCCTGAATCAAACAAACGGTATTTCATTTTAACAAATAAATTATATTGGTTGGAATGTTTGCCTCACATTCCGAAGGTTTGAGGTTAGAATCCAAAGTGCACCTCACCTCTCCCCCAGAGTCAGTGGGCATCTGCTACGACAGACAGGTTGGAGAAGCTTATTTTTACACTTATTTGACCACCATGAACAGTGAAATCTTGCTTTTTATGTGGGATAGGGACAGAGCCCTGCCTTGAATAGCGAAATCCTCCCCCAATGGATGCCCCGCTAAAAGGTTTGACACTTTCTTGTAATTGCCTATGGAGGCCCCAAAATGAAGGTAAGGGACGACTTTTGTCTTCCTGAAGATTGCTTGGCACCAAAGCGCCACTGGATAGCGCCAAAGCAATATTGTTATCAGCAAATTGGAGGATAGGCTGATTTAAAAAAAAAAAAATTGAGAAATATACCGAGGGTACCTGTACAATTCATAAAGGTTTTACGGACGTGACAATTTAATTTAGGAATGGATTGATTTCATTTCAGTTATTGTGAAGGGGGAACATTGCATTGAAATTCAAACAAATTAATGTCCAACCATCCGTAACAAATTGTTCTGAACATCAGCGGTTCCACTGTATTTGCAGCTTTTCTGACTCTCACCACTGATCCACACGTCTGTTGGAACGTTCATACAGAAAACACTCCACTGGGAATTTTGGAAGGTGAAAATGCAAATGTGGCGTGTGAGCGTGAACGCAGCGACAGCACACACACACCTGCTGGTCCTGCAGCTTGACACCCACCACCCTGAAGGTGTTGTTGGCAGTGTTGTGGTAGATGTTGATGCGACTGAAGCCTTGCTGGCCCGGCTTGATGGGCACCCACTTCTTGCTGGCGTCATCGTAGACCATCACAGAGGCCCGGGCCTGGCAGATGCTCTGCTCGCTGTAACCAGAGGAAACTCATCAGTGAAGGAAAGAGAGGGAGAATTTACATTTAAAATGGCACATGGGTTTGGATTCAATCACACCCGGTTTCTCTAGCCAGCCATTTTTATGATTGTCCTGACCAATATTGACTAAATAACATTAATATAATAGATCAAAACTATCATACATCCGCCCAAGAGAATGAGCAATGTCAAGCAATAAAAGCGATTGGATTAAAAAAACAAAAAAAACAACTAGAAATGGCTAGCACTTGACATCTGAATTTTTTTCATATTTTCTTTGTGAAATGGATGACTTACATTTTCTTGACAATCTGACAAACGGGGGTGAAATAATGATCAATTCTTTGATTTATTTTATGTCTGAATGGTCTTTGAGAATGTTCTTAACTCCTGCTCCAATAGCAGTGTTGAATTGAGCACAATAAGTCGCTTTGAAGTGGCCTTTGATGCACGGAAGCAGCTTAATTTCCCCAATGTGTGTTGTGCTTCATAAAGTGGGTTGACACATAATAATAATAATAATAATAATCATACATTTTATTTATAAGCGCCTTTCAAGACACCCAAGGACACTTTACAATAACAAAAAAACACAAAACAATACGGGTTGAGCAGCGGCAGCCAAAACGCGCCAGCGTTCACTCAACCCAGAAGTCAGAAAGAAACCACAAGGGAGGGAGAGGGGGAGAAAAAAAACCACGTACAGTAACTACCAACAATCCAGCCTAATTTGAGCATTTTTCTTCCCTCTTGATCCAAATCATCAAAGGCCCAGTGGTCCTCTCATGTCTCGAAAAGATTGTCTTGAACTATTATCCTGCGGTGTGGGGTGTGTCAGGACAGAATGCGGTCAGGACTGATAATTGTAAATATAAAACCTGATCAATATTTCAGATCACAAATCCAATGTGTGTGGTCAACACAGAGTTTCACTCTGTGACTGTGACGTGAAATGGTCAGAAGCTCGCGCTGTTGCTGGACAAAAATAGAAGAGCAACTGCTTGTGTTTGTATAATGTGTCTCACTCACACGTTATTCACCACAAAAAAAAACAAACAAAAAAAACACTTGCAACTTCTCTGTTGTTACTAGATGAAGAAGGTTACCACACAACTGACCAAATCTTTAATGATGCGATCAATCAATAATGCACTAGAACAGCGACTCTCAAGTCAGTGGTACACGCGCTCCCTCTAGTGGTATGCAACAAAAATAATCAATGAATGAGTTCCAACTGTATGTGACAGTGGCTTAAACTTTTTTCATTTGTTTAAGTACTGTTATGTTGTAGTTAACTTTTAGGTAAAATACATTTAAAATAAATTCATTTATTATTACAATATTTAAGTACAATTTTTCATTTTCCAACAGATTCTTATTTTCCTGTATTTAAGCACACTCTTAATGTTTAAATAAATAAAAAAAAGATTTTCGATGTTTTTTTTAGATTAGATATGAACACTGGAGTGACTATAACTATTAATTATTACTATGAAAACCTGATGTGCTCGAGAAAAAAGGAGGGCGGATTCCAAATCAGTGCAATTCACTCATCGAGAGAAGTTCACCTAAATCTCTGATTAAAAAGCATTTTGTCAAAATATGTTGGCCGCTGTTATTTTTGACCCAAAGTACATATAGTTATAGACACATGAATCTGAAGTGAAGGCGATGTTTCAAATTAAAAACCAAAAACTGTTGCGGATATGCTAAGTGAACGATGACAAATGCAACATATACTTTACGTTTGCTATAAAGCACAAATAGCACTGCACTATTATTCCAGATTCTAGTCGTATAATTGTGCATAAATCCAATGAAGCATGAGTTTAGTGTAGTTACCGTATGTGGTGACTCAGCAATAAACACACAAATGTAACGTCTGACATTAAATAAAACAAGAAGAGGGTGGGTTGTTGCCTTAAAAAGCTCAAAACCTCAAATGACGAAAATGACCCTTCTGCTCTTTAGTGTGGTTTTTTACAGCACATACACATGCTCACATCAGTCTGGGGATGTGTGTGTGTGTGTGTGTGTGTGTGTGTGTGTGTGTGTGTGTGTGTGTGTGTGTGTGTGTGGTAATGATATACTATAGTTTGTTAAAATCACCAAGAGCACAGCCAGCTTCAGACTTGAACTAAAAGAACAGAAGCTG
>CAAKHF010024376.1:2727-22554 GCA_901007745.1 Hippocampus kuda | reverse complement strand
CGCTTTCTATCCCGCGCTTCCTGTACTGACTTTCTCACACTCGCGTGCAATTCAGATGGGAGAGATCCCGCGAGGCTCTGCAAACAGCTGACGGAGGTAAGTCATTCCCTCTACTCGGGGAAAAGACTGAGCCAATAAAACAAACTGGAGCTTGGCTGGGGTAAAGAAACACACTTGAGAGAGAGATTGGACAGAAAAAGGCAGAAAAACAAGCTGTATTTTTTCCAATCCGTGGCTGGAGAGCAAGGGAATTGCATCCAGGGAACATTTTGTGGTCACGCAGCTTAAAGAAAGAGGAGCCAACAGACACATTCCAAAGCCATCTTCTATCACACTCGCTCGAACAAAACACTGAAGCAAAGATAGGGTTGTCCTACCCGAAATCATCAAAGGAATACATGTTGCTGGCCGTCCCGTCCTGATGGCAAATAACGGAGGCAGGTGTAAAGGAGGAGATTATGGAGCAGAAGATGAGGTGTTAATCTGAGAGGAGAGAGCGACGTGCATGCTGCCGGCGTCACAAGCTTCCCTTTTTCACATCTTCCAAAGAGCAGAGTGAGCCTGAGACGCTGCGAAGAAGGCGGTCGCAACAAGAGTGAGGGAATGCAAGTCAGAGAGAAAGAAAGTGAGACAGAGAGAGAGAGAGAGGGACAGAGAAAGGGAGGGAGGCAGGAAGAAAGAGAGCGAGGGAGGGAACATGTGACCGGCAAAGACCAGTCACCTCACTCCATTTATTTGTGAGGAACGCTGACTTTCTGCCTCCAGGGAATCTTTTACACTGCATAGACGTTACAGCTACGAAGCCTTTATCCATGATATCACACAAAACCAGCTTTCCATCCATTTTATTCCTGAAGGCTCTGATGTGGAAACAGTTATGGGTGCAACGTCCTATAAGACACGGCAAGTCGCAGCGAACCATTTGTTACAATGGCTTTTGTTTCCCAGAGCGGTTGGTTTGAACATTTTGTGGTTCCTTTTCGAAACGATCTCGAAGCACCCATAGCATTTAAAGATGTCTCGCACATCTTGGGAACTTGCTGGCTGTTGTACTAACAACCAGAAGAAGTTGAGACTCTGGCGACGACAAAGAGCAATGTTTTGAACATGCACTCTGGGCGCAGACATGATGTTACAATTTCCAGTACCCATCCGGAGATGAGGAACACAGAAGGAGTAGGCTGGAATTTTTTTTTTTCCTGAAAAGATCATCTCAACGTTGTCCAGTGTACAGATTTTACGTTTGCGTTACGACAATCACCAGAGAAGATTAGCTGGGTACCTCTTAAACAGCAGTGACAGCAGTGTCACAAGAACATCGGGTATGCTTTCGTGTGTATGGAGGACACAACATTTTAGTATTAGCTGGGCAACTAAATTTTTCTAAACAGTTCATATGTGACGTGCGTCCGGACTGTTGCCGGTCAGTCTTATCCGAACAATGCAATAACTTCATAATAAATTGTTCAATGTTGTTGCTGTTCTTATGTACCAGGTTTTCTTTTGTTTTTCGGAGCACTCCACAGTAGCATTATGTTTCTGGATTTATTGGCATTACGACAATATATATACCGGTAACTGCAATGTTCCAAACCTTCGCCAAGGCTCAGCTGTTAACAAATGGAAAAAATATATCAAACTGTGGAGTGATGTATTTATGTTGGACCAGTTGTGATGAATTGAAATTGACATTGCATTGTAGAACAATGCAGTTTTCAAATTGTGAAGGTGATACGCAATCAATTTGAATTGCTGTTTTTGGAGTCATTTCCATCTTGTCTACCAAACTCCAGTTTGACTGATTATAGTGTTCCATGTATTCTGCCCAGCAACACGTAACAGTCCAAGATTAAAGACGCCGGTCCATTCTGGGAATCAACATTGCTGCATCTGGTGTGGTACTTTGGGCTCCATGAGCCGTAGCTTGAGGTCCACATAATAAATTGCAATAAATGATAAATTACAGTTTGTCGTATCACTCATGCATCAATTACATAAACATACGAATCTAAGGACTTCTCTCTATCTTAACTTGGGGCGAATTAAAATTTCTGAAATGAAAGAGCTTTTATCACATCGATATAACAACCTTGCTTTTCTAGTGCTCTCATATTCTTTTCCCTCTGTGGAGTTGTCCAAGTAAGACAAGGTGACCTCAGCAAAATCCAGCCTGTGCATAAACTACTCCTTTTGCATTGTAAAAATAGGCCCCGTGTCTTTGGCAATGTTCAGTGCGATTGACTACGGGACTGTCCCACACTGGCCTCTTTTCTTTTCAAATGGAAAACAATGTGAAAATGATTTGATTCATGTTGTTTGTTTCTTAGCGGGAATTAGAATCACAAGTCACTTTTTAGAAAAATGGCGGATGGAATAGTTGCTAAATATAGCAACCATATCCCTAAATTGGCAACACTGAGTGTGCTTTCGTAAACTAGCTCCTCTCTGTTGGCAGTCATGTCGTTAGTGGAAACAGTGCATGACAAGTACGATGATGGATAAATCCTAAATTTAATTAAATGTTTTCTGATTAAGTTCATATCCATGAAACAGTTCATAAATATGAAGGATGAAACGTTCTTCAAAAAATAAATAAATCATTTAGTTAGATTATGAGGTGGTGTTTGGGGAGGAAAAAAACTGGACCTAAAAAGTTTGAGAACCCCTGTGCTTGTTAATATTTTAAATCACATATAAAATTTTATAATAGCTCCTGATGCATGATATTTACATAATTCATAACACAACATGAAAGGATGCGAGAAAGTAAGAGACAACACTGATTTTCTTATGTGTTGCCTATTTAAACAATTGATGTCTTCTCAGATGGAAAAAAAAGACTGCTTTCGAGAACAGTGAAATTCAATTCACATGCATGCAAGTAAATTTACATGGAACTGTCTCTAATTTAACATACAGAGCGGGAATTGTGACACTTCAATGCCCATTCACTAATTAGTAAATTTCAAAAGCATTTCTTTCTCCTGGAACGCCAGCTTGAACTGACACTGAACCTGTTCATGAAATGACAGGAGGACTGGGGCAGGTTGGCTTTGTTGATGGCGCAGCATCCGGAGGCGAGACTCACGAGTCAGCGTTTTACATCCCGCCGGCACTTGTACCTTTTCCTATCGTGACTCACCACAGCGGTCAGCCCGCATTAATATATGAGGACGGACGCCTCGCATTTGAGCCCCTTGCGCCCGTTTCAAAACCAAAGTCACACGCATAGAGACACACATTGCCAAGGAAATTATAGCAGCCGGCCTGACAAGAAGAGAGAAGCACTACGAAAAAAAGCACTCTGCCTAAAAATAACTCTCGTGTGCGGATATTTGCATTTATGCTACAAAGGAAGCAACCACGTCCCCTCCTCCAAAAAAATGATCTCGCCGACTTAAATTGTTCTTGTCTGTGGCTTTGTGAAGAGTCACCATCATCGCTAAACAGCTCTGTCGAGCAGATGAGGCAAAATGAAGCGCACTCTTTGGCCGCAACCAGCACAGGCGCTGTTGATTTAGTCTCAATGAGTTTGCTGTCCAAAGAAGTCCAGCAAATTCACAGCTATTCGTATGGTACCTATTGATATGCACAGTTTCACCTCCAGTCACACATACCTCGACTTACGAGCGATACAAGTTACACGTTTTTCAAAATCCGAGCTACCGCTTGGTCGATGTTTGACACACTGAGTTGCTCTTCACATTCAAGTCTCACAATAATCCATAACAGTATTCTGAGATTTGCTTTGATTCGAGTCAGAAAATTCAGATTTGCTGATTGCGTTTCCACGCATACTCGAATCGCAATTCAAATCAACACTTTGTGCACAGCCCGAGCAGAGAGTGAAAAAGTCTTCCCAAAAGAAGTGCTCGCTTCAAGTTGTTTACTCGCGCTCTCAGTTGAAGTCTACTCTACAAGGAGAAAGCCAAAGGATGAAACAACATGAAAGTGAAAACTCCACACAGGCATAAGAGAGCTAGTTCGAACCTTGAATCTCAGAACTGTGAAACCACTCATCCATGCCGCCCTTGAATCAAGGAGTGTAAAACCAGCTAAAATAATCCCTACAGCTGAGCTGCCCTGTTCAACAAGAAACTGCAAAGTAGTCAAGTGCACAATGCGCATGTTCAGACACCCACAGGAGTCCAACTCCAGGCAGGAGGGAGCTTCATAAAAATATGTCCAACTCAGGGTTGGAGGTTTTGGGGGCCCAGCTTTACGCTGCATACCAACATAACTGAGAGGGAGGCTGCAAGTACTGCTCATATGCCAGTGTTGAAAATACTTTATATACTTGAGGAATTTTCAGGTACTTTTCTCGAGCATTTAGGTTTCTGACGACCCTTTTGCTTTTACGACCTACATGTAAAAACGGAAATCTACACTTTCAACGTTGTCAAAATAGGCTTGTTATTGTTTCATTCTCTGTGCAGTGGCGGTGGGGAGGGGGAGGGGTCAATTGCTAGCGTAATCGATTCCAAAAAAATTAGTTTGTGACAGCGTTTGTGGAATAGGAATTAAGCAGCAAAATCTACCCGTTTTTATCCATCTCGGGGGGGACGGCCATTTTGCAATTGTTGTCAACTAAAATGATATAACAGCTGCTCTGGGCTCAGGTCAAGACGAATCACGGTTCAGTTTGTAAAGGTCACGTGACCAAACTCAGAAAACAGGTGAGCCATGATTGTTCGTTACCTGAGCAACTCTGATGTTATTTTCAGTTGACAGCAAGTGGCAAAATGGCCACCCTGTTAGAAATATAAAAAAAGGTGGATTTTGCTACTTAATTAATTGTCCGCAAACACATTATTCATCAGAATGTCCTGTTTTGGCTAGTGGGGGTGAATTGAACTTATTATTACAAAGACAATTTTGGACTTGGTCTTCACCTTTAAGTTATATTTGAGTACTGTCATAGATGTGAGCATTAATGATAAATTTGGGTGAAGATAGACAAATATTAATGTCTGCCTGGTGATCTTAATGTGCTGTCAGCTGTGTAAACAAAGAAATTTAAGACCATTTCTTGTGCCTAAATTTTGATAATTTTTATTTCCTTATATATATATATATATTATATATATATATATATATAAAACTTGTACCTAATTTATGTACTTTGACCACAGTACAGGAGTCACACTACAGGCGGGAAGCTTTTAAACTGTAAATAGAAGTTTAGGCTGGAGGTTTTGGGGGCCCGGCTTCACTCTGCATACCAACATAGGCGAGTAAGTGGCAGCCGAGTTCTACTCATACGCTCAAATTTAGAATGTGGACTGATGGCAACAGACGAGAAGATGAGCTTAGGTATGTGTGTGACTGTGTGTCATCTGGGAAGGAAAAAAAAAGTCAGACTGGGGGGTGAGGGGGCTGCCTAACCTGCCTGGCAACCACCAGAATAAACACCTCCTCCTTCTTGGTCTTCATCGCTGCATGCGTGCTTCTCACTCCCCTGCAGCCACCACCATACCACCTGGTGCACAGTCAGTGATGCTGTCGTTGCCATGACTACTTTTAAAGCTACATCTGTAACAATTGGGGCGGGGTCACACGGTGACAATAGGAGGCTACTAAATTTGAGGAAATAGCAAAAATAGATTGTGGGGAGCGACAGAGGCGACACCCCCACTACCAACACACACATGCACACACAAAACGAAATGATGTAGTTCGTTAATGTTGATACAGTAATGCACCGTGCAGGCTTCTTACCCAAATATATTTTATGTTAAGAGTGAAAATGTAATATGTAGTGCCAATATGCATCTGTCATGACGCGTCAAATAGGGCGCGTGGGATTAGCTTACCTCATGTCGCCGTTTTTTTCTTCACACGACGACGACGAAGCCAATGGAAGTGCTTTCGCCGTTTATATGGAAAACAATTATAATATAACAAGTCGAGGATGCCTCGCAGACGTGGAAAAAGCGTGTTTTAAGGGCCCGTGTGATGAGGCGTGCTACGGCTCAGGCTGTCTCTCCCATCCGCTTTGTGCTCCGGCGTCTCAGCTGCACACGCGCTCCACGGCGTGTCCTTACATCCATGTTCTTTGTCTTCTATTCATTTGAAAGCGAGCTACCGGGCGGGTAACAGTGGTCGTCAGTGGCCGCCGCCTCCTTCACGCCATATTATCTTCCCGTTCGGAGTGTTGTTGGCTGGTCGGAGAAGCGAGGCGGAGAGCTTTGGCAAGGTTACAATGCGGCGTGCGGAGGAGTCCGCTCAATGCTGCCCACCGGTGGCGAAGACGCGTAACTGCAGGCAGTTAGACCCCCGCCCCCTTGAGAGGCATGCAGTGTTTTTTTTTTAAGTGAACCCCCGCCTATTCGCAATTTATCCTTCGCGAAAGTTGCTCTGAAACCTTACTGCTGGCCAAAGTACTCCCTTTGTACTTCAGTACAAGTAGGCTACAGCTGCTTGTTTAAAAAAAAGGTTGGTAAAAGCTCAAGTACTGCTTCAATTGCTGAAATGAGAACAAATAAACAATTTGACTGCAATTAACTTCTGCACAAAAGTAAAAAAAATCGGGGGGGGGGGGGTGTCAATTACTTTTTTGCTGTTTGTAAGGGTTCCCTGTACAGACATTACATGATGCTTTAAAAAAAACTTGAGTCACAGGCGTGTAGTTTGGACACAGAATTCTGGAAGTTTTATTTGGTGCTGTCAGACAAATGTTAAATGATCAGTGGTAATTGTGGGACCTGTTGCATCATGGGAAGACAAATACCAGTTCACAGCATTAGCTCATCATCAAACCTTATCCTTTTGATTACAAATCAAAGCAACGTTTTGCGTGCGAAAAGTACTGGTGATAATTCACAGATCAGAGGGTTGGAAAAAAAAAAGCTATGACTGGTTTTTGGGAAAGCTTAATGAAGCCTTAATATGAGAGAATAAGAATTAAATAGAAAAACAACTAAGTTGAATTCAATATGATGCTTCAACTTGATCAGGCAGTTACAGTGATATGGTCTCATGCTTCCAATCCATGGCTGCAGTCAACAGTAGAAAGATGCTGTTAAATGTAGAACGCAACAGACAAGGATGTAAAGGAATCCTCCTATACTCTACTGTACATGGCATCCCCCAGTCCCTGCCCCCCCCAAAAAAACAACAAAACAAAACAAAACAAAACAAAAAAACCTACCTCTTGTTTGATTGATTTCAGAAACAAGGTGTCTTTTTGGAATTACAAACAACTCCCCACTCAGTGTTTTTATTTGTGGTATAAATGTCCTTTAAATTAAATATCAGATCCACAGTTTGTAAATGCATATAAATCAAGTGCAATTTAGCAACATAAATTTAGGGTAGGAGGTGTGGAACCTATGGCCCCGCTACAATGTTTGATCCGGACCAATGCAATTGTCAAAGTAAATATAACCACAGAGGAACTGTGATTAAAAAAAAACAAAACCCAAAGACATTTAACCCGAAAGAGCTCATAGTATTTAATACTATTTGTTTGATCAATGGCACTCGGATGATTGAAAATGTCCCCTGACAGTAAAAAGGTATTTAGTTGCGTGATTTGTCAAATTTATGTGTTGTAGTCATGAGATGGGGCGTACTTGTCCAGGGAGTTTCCTGAGTGGTTCAATACAATAGAAAAAACCCCAAAAAACAACAACAAAAATTTCCATGCACAGTTTGCCATCCAATCCTCCTCTTTTGGCTTGATTAGTGTAATGTCAGTCAAAAAAATACAAAAACTTCAGTCCATACGTAAACTGTTAGAAGTATGTGCAATTGCACGAATGGTGTCATAAATATGAGCCTTTGGTTCTTTTCTTTAAAATTTGGGTTATTCGTCTCACGTGAGTGGACTACAGCTGTGATTTCGAACCAGTTTGCTGAACGAGACCATCAGATGGGCTGCGGGATATTGCGGGAACGTTTCAAACTTTATTCATCTTGGTTCCTTGACATCAGTAATGTATTGTGACAGGCAGAATGAATTTGATGCTTTTCCACTCGATGGCTAAAGGGACAGCGTTATCCTTTGTGTACAACATTTGTGTTTGGTAGTGTGGGTGAGATTTTTTTTGTCATGCAAAATATATGCCATGGTTCAAATAAGGTTGGGAACACTGGACTAGAGTATGTTGGAGGGATTTTCCATGGAGTGCGACTTAATGAAGAAAAAAAAACAGGGAGAAACACGAAGCAACACATCACACTTCACCAAATCATCTCACCCGAGACCTGAAAGCAGACCCGCAATGAAAACCCTCTGTTAATTCACCTCAGTTCAGATCCACATTATTAGGCATTTCAATTGGTTCTTTCGTAGTGCAATCTGGTTTTGCTTCCACTTGGCGTGAGCAACAGCAGAGGGAAGTCCTCGTTCCAAGTCTTGTCGCTCAAACTATCCTCCATTGCATCACACTCATGTCCTTCCCTCCGGTCGACACCAGGCAGCTGTCGTTATACAGGAAGGTCACGTTGGTCACGTGGCTGCTGTGGCCTCCATAAACATGGCTGGGAGCCTGAAATTATGATCACAGCCAAGATTTTTTTAACATTAGCCAACTTTCAAAATGATTCATTAACTTGTCACGTTGTGCCAAAAGATGCACACAATGTACATAAGTGGCAGCACATAATGGAAAAAAAATATAAAGACTGAAATGTATTGAAGTGTAATAGTAAAACCAACAAATGAATGTTCCCAGCCACTTATATACAATAAAACTGACAACAAATATAAAATATGACAGAAATATTACATTACAGAAAAAATGGTGTTCTTTTTAATTGATTTATTAAAAGCTCTACTCCATATTTAAACATGCAGCTGCCTGGTTTGCCAATTATCTCTCCAACTTGATCAAGATGTACTAAATTTTAGGCCCAATTCCAAGCTGCCTTTCATTTCAAAAATTTGGGAAAAAGTGATGTAAAATCTTTCTTGGTTGAACATAACGTCTTGGAGGTCTTCCAGTCAGGTTTCACGATGATGCATAACACAGAGTGAGCCCTGACTCAGCATGAGACTTGATTTTTTCGTTTGACTATTTTTGTGCATTCTACTGTCTTTGTTATTAATTTATTTGTGTTTATTTGTTGTCGTGTTAATTATTTTTGCTCCATGTACAGCACTTTGGATACAGCGGTGGTTGTTTTAAAGTGCTCTATAAATACAGTTGAAATGAGTTGAGAGATGACTCGATTATTTATTGCTGTTCACCCTCAGTTATTCCGGTTTTTCAGTTCATACAAGCTGCTTTTAATGGTAGCCAGTTTCCTATCCAGGAGAATGCACATTTTCTGCAATTATCTTCAAACATGAATTATGTATTGAAACAAAGTACTTTGTTCCCTCCCACCACAAACCCTTTCACATAGCAGAGTGCAGAACATTTACCCTGAACTGAGAACAGGGGAAGGAGAAGAGGTGGACCTTCCCAAAGTCATCCCCGGTAGCGAGGAGGCTCTTATCATTGGATCTGCTGCCAGCATTGATGTCGGTGCCGTCTGAGCCATCAGACCACATGCCTGATGGGAAGGTACGAAGTTAACAGTAACCCTTACTTCCTTCCTGTGATTAAGAGAAGAAATTATGAAACGCAAATGAAAACATACCAAAAACCTGAAAGCCTAGAGTGCAGGTGTGTGTGGCCCATTCAATATCTCTGATGGTCTCCATGCTGACCACCTGTTTGCACACGGAGGGGATCCCTGCGTAAACACGCGCGCACACACACACACACACACGCACACACACACACACACACACACACACACACACACACACACACACACGAAAAACACACGACATACAATTTAATCTTGCTGTCTGCATTTGTTAATATACCATATGGAGAAGTTTTGGGACACATTTTTAGCCATGGCATCTTCAGAAATCAGAAGAACAAAGATGGAGTTACCTCCCCTTTGCGCACAATACACCTTCTACAAGTCATGTTCGTCCACATCAAACTCATACAAGTATACTGGACTGTGCTTTAGGAGGTCTGTGAAATTCCACAAAGTTCAAAAAGTAAACTCTCTGCTCAATGTAGACCTGAAAGCACACTGACTTGCCTTTTCTTAAACCCCTTTCTTTATATCAACACTACCATCTAGTGGAATCAAAATATACAACTGGTTCATGAAGCATTTTGACGCTTCATTTTATCATCACTACCATATGGCGTAGATCAGCATGATATAAGTGCAGTCCATTTTCCACAAAATGATCAGATGCATACAACAGGAATAACACAAACACTTCAAAAGTCAAAAATTATATTGCAAGCACTGACTGTAATTTTGGTGTATTATCATCTCGTTTGAGATTCTTTAATTGCATGTGCATGTTCTGTTAAGCCTTTGGTTCTCGAACTGAAGTCTCCGGACCACTGGGGGTCTGGGATCTGTCAGCTTGCGCAAAACAATTTGCAGTAAAATAATATCATATAATTTCAAAAATGCACACCTATAGTGCATATAGGGATGACATTGTCAAAAAAGAATACTAAGCCAATTATTCCTCCTTACTTTAGCTCTCGGGCAAATAAAAGTTCTGATATATTGCTGTATCATCACATAAATATGACACACGGTAAATGCATTCATATAGCATTTGTAGTTAGTGATGACGATAGATAATTAAATTTGATTCAGTAATTTTCTATTAAATACTTCCCGAATATTCAGGTTGAAACTTTCAATAAAGAAAAATCATTTCTAGCATTGAGGGGTACACATTGTTGTTGAGTAGGGATCGTTGGTCCTAATGACGTTTGTGGACCTCTGTGTTCAACTATAAGGAAAACTTGCATCTTTTTGGTCAACCCAGGTTGACACTAGTGTGCACTTACAGTACAGTATCTCGTAGTCTCCTGAGTTAGACACCAGGTACTGGGAGTCGACCGACCAGTCCAGGTGGGTGATGAAACTCGAGTGACCCTGCAAAAATTACACATTAAAAAAAGTTTTTGATACCAATATCCTGCACTGTATCTAACTTCAAAACTGAATTGCAGGTGAATGGAATGACCAAACACTTACTGAGCACTTCCCCACTCTGCTGTACTTCCTGCCATTTTCTGCCACGGCATAGATATAGATGTAGCTGTCATGAGAGCCGATGGCCAGGAAGTTGCCATCTAAAGCAGTTTTTAAAAGGTAAACAAAGCAAAAATGTAACATCTAAGCTGTCAAAAACATATCTACATGTACATTTCATAAAGCAAGAGATTTAGTTTAAATTGGACTTGAAGAGTGGCCAAGTAAAGTGGAAATTGTCTTCTAAATTTAATACATAATTTAATACATAAAACATTTAGAATATTAAAAGAAGAGAATGGAATATGCCGACAGACTGGGCTGGCCTCGTACAATGACGAAATGATGACTGACGTACTGACGTGTCCACCTCTGCTCATTACAGTGCATAAATGTAAATTGTCATCAACTCTAGTGAGGAAAGATTCCTGTTAACAACATGCAGTCCTACAAACTGCAAATAAATTGCACAATATCTACTCTATGTAAAAAGTACAAACCTCGACCAAAGCTCATCACAGAAAGTTGTTCATTTCCATCTGTGTGCACCGTGACTAAATCCTTTGAGTCAGTGTCCAGTACCAGCCACCTGCAGAGCCAACCACACACATAAAAATGTGTTGATAAATATATAATTTATTTAAAATATGACTTCTGGTGGAGGGTAACACAGATTTGTCAGTGCACCATCAAATATTTAATGACTTGTCAGTTTCAAGGAGGGTTCTCCCCACCAACCTGCCAATCTGGGTTCCTATAGCAACAACAGTTCCAGATGGGTGGAAGTCTGCTGACTGGGCAGTGTCCTGTAGGCATTGAGGAAAGTTGAACAGAAATTTGAAAAAATTGTAGAGCAATATCTTGCAAAATGAAAACAGAAACAAAATTACGTCAGTTGCATGACTCAGATCAAAACCAACACAAGCCAGGCGTCTAATTTCGATGCATTAGATGTGATAGTTTAAGTGGCCTTCAGGGGGCAGTGTTGACTCGACTTACTTCCATGTTTTTACTCCAGATCAGCTGATGTGAACTGGAATCCCACATACAGACTTGCCTATCATAGCCACATGTGACAAAATAGGGCCTACAGGGATGTACGGCCAGACCCCACAACTCATCAGTGTGACCCTAACAATCAGGGAAAAAAACCAAAAGAGATTTATTTGACATTTTGCGGTGTG
This sequence comes from Hippocampus kuda, assembly GCA_901007745.1. NCBI lineage: Eukaryota > Metazoa > Chordata > Actinopteri > Syngnathiformes > Syngnathidae > Hippocampus > Hippocampus kuda. Next base: position 10,354 of record CAAKHF010024376.1, on the reverse strand, counting down.
CTCTCTCAGGCAGAAATGTTTGAAGGGCAAAGTGACTAACCTGAGTAATGGGCACAAACTCTCCATCCAAGCTGCCTTGCAAAACAAAGTTCTTTGTGGTTCCAATGAGAACAGACTCCCCTCTACCCTCTGCGACAGTCCGGATAGGACCAAACAAATCTGGCACCTGTGACCAAACCATTACAAACCATGTATACTCTCTATTTATTTGGAGAGTCTTTAGTCACATTCATCTTTTACTGCAAATGATGATCCTGCTCATGAGCAAAAGAAGACATCATATGTTTTATTTATGAAGTGCAAAATCTACTGCCTGCAGGAGTACTGCTTCTTGCCAGCGTAAGCAGCAGTTTTTTTCAAGCCAGTACAGACGGTACAGAGTGTTTAATATTTTATCACAGCATTCAGATGACTCTTTCCATCTAACGATGAGATGCTCAACAGCAAAACTCGCATGCATACTTATGTGTGGAAGCAGAATAATAAAGTTCCAGGAATCCCACGCACTGCACTACTCGCAAGTTTCACGGTGGAACCAATCTCTAGCTATTTGCCGAAAAACTCACCGATTTGAAGTTATTTTGCTTTTCCTGAAATGCACAAAGATGCCACCAAAATGGCACCAAAGCCATGGCTACATACTGAAGTAGTGCAGTAATTGCTCAAAGGAAATATGCTGAAGTGAAACATCTCAATTGAGAGATAAACTTCGAATGTCCGAGAGGAGGTGTTTAGCCTGGGTTGTTAGTGGAAGGTACAGAGGTTTTCGCTGCATATGCATGCACACCAGATTATCCACATGAAAACACCTTTTAGTCATTTATTTTTAAGAGTAAGGTTGTAAGATGAATTTCAAACAATATTGAAGTTTCATGGCTTAAACTATTGTGATAGGCAATTAAAACATTTCTTGGGGAGGGGCATCAATTAATAGCAAATCGTGAAGGGTTACTGGATTTAATCTATTTCCTTGTACATTTCCAGTGACACATAACAGATATGGCTGCATTTAATTTTCCAGAGCACAAGTATTCCTGTGCTTGTAGAGTGGAGGCCCATTTCTCACCTCCACTGTTTGGATCTGCTGGTAGCCGCTGTCCCAGGAGATGAGGCGGCAGTCTTTGCCTCCAGTTACCAGAGTGCCATTCCTCAGCATGCACAGAGCAAAGATGCTGCCTTCGTGAGCTCCGTGGATGACGTGGCTGATGCGATTAGTGCCTGCGTGACAGAGACGACGGACGGGATAAGATGGACGAGAGGCTTTCAGCCCAGAGAAAGTCGGCTTGCTGGAAGCAGGCTCGTAAAATGGCCGACAGTCAGACAGGTCGATCGATAGAGTGGATCAGTGAGAGATTATGTTGGAAGGAGTTAGAATGGTGTGTCTCTGCTTCGGAAAGTCCCCAGGATGACCCTGTTTTGTTACAAATAGGCGGCTTTGGAGCTAATAATGAGTTTAGAAGGATAAACATATTGATTAGCTGGATTTCCTGGAAGTCGACACACAACCATGTCAAGATATCCAGTAAGTATTATGTACCTTTTCCCCACACCAAGATGTTTCCACTTGAGTCCCCAGTGATGGTATCTCCATTTTCTGCGAAGGTCACACATAAAACGAACTTGGGCTTCTCCTGTTTCTGTAAATCCCAAAACACAAGCATGGGTCCAGTTAAAATACAATTAACCGCCACCTTTCTACAAGTGAGCACTATTCACAGAGCCGCCTATTCATTTTTTTTCTTCATTTTTTTAAATGTTGAACCCATTGCCAGCCATTAGTTGAAAAACTCACCTCTATTTGTGTTTTTTTTGGGCTTTCATTCAGAAAGATGCACACAATGGCACTGAAGCCCTGTCTAAGAGGAAAGTAGTACATTGTTGTTGGACTGCAGAAATGATCCACCTCAAATGAGGGACAAGCGTTCCGAGGAAGAGCTACGTTTAACCTGGGCTGTTAGCACAAGACGTCTTTGCCACATACGCCTCTACTTCAAGTGCATTTTAACAAAATAAATAAATCATAAAAAGAAATCAAATTGGTTGCAAGCCATTTTTAAAGGTCATATTGTAAGATTAGGATGAAATGATGAACTGGTTTGGGGTTCAAATCTCAGCTCTGGTCTTACTTCCTGTGCTTGCATGAGTTCCTCCCACTTACCCATAACATGCATGTTTGTCTCATAAACTGTCCAATAGAAATAACAACAAAAAACAAATGAATGGACGAATGTGGTGTGACGTTTTACCTCAAAAAGTCCTTGCTTCTTGACCAGCATGCCTTTTTCCAAGCTCCAAAAATGGAGGTGCGACTTGCCGCAGGTCACCAGGATGTTGCTGTCAGTCGGGTGAAAGTCTGCAGCAAACACCGTATCGTTGGATGTCTGTAAACCAAAGAAATGAGTTTGCACGGTTAAGTGGCGCACATAACCCAAGATCCAATAAAATACCGTGGCTGCGTGGGTTTTCTCCAGGTACTTCCAAAAACATGCATTGCAGGACAATGGAAGACTCAGTCTAAATTGTCCCTAGGTGTGACTGTGAGTATGAATGGTTGTTTGTCTGGCAACCAGTTCAGGGTGTACCCCGCCTACTGCCCAAAGATGGCTGAGATAGGCTCCAGCACGCCCATGATCCTCGTGAGGATAAAAGGCTTGACTAATGGATAGATGGATGAACGCTGAATAAAAATGAACTCATTGATTTTAATTCAACAATTATGTCGAAAAATGCAGCAACACTACAAGTATCTTGATAATGTAAACGCACCGTGGGGCCTTAACAGAGAAGTATGCGAGCCATATGCCGCCTGCGGGCCATACTTGGCCACGGACGGATGCATGCACATCTGCATGCAACCCACCTTGACCTCAGCCAGTCTGTCTTCTCGCTGCCAGTCCCATACTGACAGCACATGGTCATTAGAGTCGTCAACAACACACAATGTGTTTCCTCCATTCTAAAATATAAAAAAACAAACAGTATAAGACATGACATTTAGATGTAAATGTCAAATGTCACTTTTCGATGACTAATCTCGTTGCATCCTTTTCCTCACCGACTTAGAGAAAGCCAAGCAGACGAGGGCTCGCTCAAAGTAAGCGGCTCCCAGAACGTGGAGGGTGTTGAGGCTGACCGAGTCCCACACGCGAATATGTGGCGCCAACTGCAAGCCAAAAACCCACAAAGAAAGGTGTCAACAATTTCATCATGTGATTAGAAGAGAAGAGCAAATGACATGTGACTCAAAACGTCATGAAATGTTAACATTGAAATTCACTTACTTTCCCCTCTAAAGACGTACCGGCCACCTGCCCGGTCGCTATGGTGATTTTATCGGGGTGGACTGCCAAGCTGAGACGAGGATGTGAAAACACATAAAAACAGTGAAAACATCTTTTGACATCCATTCATCAAAAGGAGCATTTGAATAAAGATGCGCGCAAAAGGATTTAAGAGCCACGGCTACACAGTATTTCACTTCCATTTGCTGTTATGTGGGCAAAGTCAGGCTGAAGACAAATGAACCGCTTTTTTGCAACTTCAAATGCATCCAAATCGTGGAGGATTTATCTGAACTCTGAGTAAACCTGGAGTGTAAATATGAAAATCACAAGGCCGTTCATCACACAACACGAGAGATGTGAATGAGGCCAAGCAGCTTGATTCAGTTATTCTGTAGCAGTGAATAGGGATAAACGAAGGATATGGAGCTGCTTTTCTGTGGGTGTAATGTTGCTTAAGCCTACTTTCGAAGACACTTTCTCATTAGAGCCAGTAGAATTCAGTAGAGAATGTTAACTTGGGACCAGAGACACATTTCTTGGCTGTGAATATCCCAGAAATGACTGTTACAAAAGGTCAAGTGTCCATAATGTCTGTATATTTGAGCCAAGACACACACTGTAGTTCACGTTACAAAAAAACTGTCCCAAAAAGTCTCCTCCACATCGAAAGGAGCCAGATGAGGTGGCTTGGGCATCTGATTAGGATGCCTCCTGAACACCTCCCTGGTGAGGTGTTCCGGGCATGTCCCACCGGGAGGAGACCCGAGGACCACGCAGGACACACTGGAGAGACTATGTCACCCAGCTGGCCTGGGAACGCCTCGGGATCCCCCGGGAAGAGCTAGAAGAAGTGGCTGGGGAGAGGGAAGTCTGGGCCTCCCAGCTAAAGCTGCAGAAAAGCGTCCCAAAAGTATCATGCACACTTAAATGTGATGATCTTGATTTAGGAACAAATTTACATGCTATGGAATCTGGGCCTGTTCAGTTCAACACAAAGCTAGTATTCTCTTATCTAAATGGCAACAGGTAGCTACGCAGGTCAATTGTACCGCCTGCCATCTAGTGGAATTGTTCAGCCTCTCACTGTCACCACTGTCAAAGATGTCTGAACAAGGAACAGAAAACAGTTACTTTTCGGACCAACGGAGTGAAATTGGATAATCACGCACGGCGACGCAATGACACGGTAGTTGTACGTTAATCAGGGCTACATTTTGTGTACCATTTGATGTCGTCCGTGTGTCCAGTGTAGTGTCTCTGCAGCTGCTCGTCCACGTTGAAGAGGACAACCACAGAGGCAATGAAGTACACAGTTTCTCCAGTGGGCAACAAGTAAAGATTTGAGCGGCAGTCTCGACCGCGGTAACCGTATCTATTCATGACTAAGGTCAAGAAAATAAAACAACAGCGGTAATATTGCATCGGAAAAAAAAAGAGATCTCAAATGTTAAAAGCTACTGAGTGGCGCCACTCATTGCTTTCATGATGGGGGTGCATTTATTTTTTATTGATTTGTTATTTTTTTAAAAAAAAGGATACACCCAGTCCAGTTTGAGCTTGCTGGCCGGAAGGTCTGCTCTCGCTTCCAGACAGTAGCCATCCACTTGGTCTTTGGGCATGAACATGGTAATGGGACGGCCCTTCAAATACATTTTCACATAACCTTCCTCTGGAAAAAGAAAGAGAGGGGATCAGTTTGATAAATGCAATAATGACTAGCGGGATTATAACATTTGGTGAATGATTGAAGGTTTCTGCATGAATGTTTTGGCAGTGATGTATGAAAAGGGTTGATGGTGTGGGTTCCTTATGAGGATGAATGACATAGGCTAGAAAACACAAATGAGTTTTTAAATGGACTTTATTAGCCACTTCAAAGACATTCTTGGACCAACACTGAAAAAAACTAATTAATAGAAAACCTTGTTATAACGCGGAAACATTTGGCTTCATAGCAGAGGTTAACCAACATGAAAATGCAGACAAAAGCAGATTAAAATGTTATGGAAAAAAAAAAAAGTCAAACTGAAAAGTCAAACACCGAGACAAACCAAGTGAAACACCGATGCTGACAAGATATTTGAAGTTTGCTGGAAAATAACACTTTGATTTAGAGGACATGTGGAATGCAAGACCTGTAAGTTTGTTGGTCAAGTAATTGGTATGAAACAATATTGGTATGCTAAAATTGAGTTACTCCAGGGGCTGCGGTTAATAACAAATCTGAAAGTATTGGCTGGGGGATTTTATGGGGCTGCGGTAACTTGGTGTGTTGAGGCCATAGTGCGACGACTGATTCCCAGTCTTCCTCAACTGGAAACTAACACTTGGAGTTTTTCTGACTGGTGGCACCCTGGCAGCGGCTCTTTTTCTGGCCATGCGAGCCTTGATGCTTTCTGGGGATTGGCAGAGGCTTGCAGCTGAACGCGCCATTATAGCCGAAGCTGGAGCACTGCCACCGGTCACCGTCGGTGTGGCGCAGCGGCTGAGGTAAATCTGGACTGTAACTGGTGAGGGTGGGCCATGGAGGTTATAGGGGGTTTGGGGGGGGGGGGGTGGAACAGGGGCCAAGAGGAAGGGTTTGGAGGAAGTCAGTAACATATGTTAGATAGCTCCTGTCATTGTGGTGCTAACATCATGAATACACAAAAAGGAAAGTCAAGGGAGTGGATTTCTATCATAAAATACATCTTGATTCCAAATTCAACAACGGGGCCATGTACAAAGTAACATTTGGAATAAGTCATTTGAAATTGGGTAAGCTTTATGGTTTCCAACCTGAGCTTTGAGGCCTCACTTGAGGGTCTCAGAGGGTAAACTGAGTTGGCCATCACATCATTAAAAAAGGACAGGTTTTGCTATTTTATCATCCTCTGTGCAATCACACAAACAAATCTTTCACAAGAGTTTCACTAGCTTTGTATGGATGACACCCCCCCCCCCAAAAAAAATATATATTATATATATATATATATACAGTATTCCCAAATACAGGTGCTCAATTAATTAGAATGGCAAATAAGGGTTTTTGTTCAGAAATGTAAAACTCGTGAAGAGGACTTCAGACAAAAATTTAAAAATCTAAAAGCACAAGCGAACAAAAACAGGAGCTTGTTGGCGGTGCAAATAATTACCGTATGGTAACTAGAGCAGTGGCGGATCTACAAACTCCACGAACTCAAAGCTCAGCGAGGGTGCCTGAGTGTGTGTGCGTGAAGTCTTTGTGTGGTTACGAAGGCAACAGAGCAAATATAAGCCAGACAAAACACTCACAGCATTGTCTGAAGTGGAGCTGAAGTGAGGCAGCTGAGTAAGTGTCGTCACGTTGGGACATAGTAAGTGCAGGTTAGACTGCTTGTTTTCTGATGCATGTGTTAATACAGTATATTCTCAAAACAATGAAGCTAACACACTCACAGTTTAGTAAACCACTCCTGTCTTGACAGCTCTCTGACCACAGGCATTTTTTTACTCTCTTTTGTGTGAATTAAGTGATCAGCAGAGTCCAGAGAGCTGTGAAGTCCTCGGTGGGGAGTGAGGAAAGGTGAAGGGTATCTGAGGGGCCATTAGGGGGAGGAGCATACCTTTGCAGTGTGTCACACGTCGCATCCCTTGTAAAGGTCACAGAGAGAGACACAAGCACCAGGTGAGGGGTGTCATGGCTTCCTCACTTCCTGGTCTGTTACAACAGGTGAGCGCATGTTCTGGCTGCTGTGCTGGTCAACACAACTTGTGTGCTGTGTGATGGCATCCCACCCGGTCATTGGCGCCGCTTATCATAATAAGTACAAGTACACTCAAGGCAGTTAAATGTTACTGTGTGTGTGCATGTACTACTGTATGTATATGTGTGTATGTATGCGTGTACACACACACACATATATATATATATATATATATATATATATATATATATATATATATATATATATATATATATATATATATATATATATAAAATTTTTAGATTTTTTTTTAAAGAATAGACACTACTTACAAAAAAAAAAATCACCCCAAAATTCAGTATCGTTACTTTTTTTAGGGTGTAAAAGCATGTACCAGTATATACTTTTTTATTGTGGGGAAGAAAAAAAGTTTAGTACAGTACAGTGGACTCACGCATAGTCGCAGTTTAGCATTATTAAATTACTGTATATATATATATCTATATATCTATATATATATATATATATATATATATATATATATATATATATATATATATATATATATATATATATATATATATATATATATATATATATATCTATATATATATATATATATATACTCCATCATTCACAGAACCCCAAAAGAACAAATCTATTGGGGTTAGGTATTTA
>CAAKHF010024374.1:60692-79664 GCA_901007745.1 Hippocampus kuda | reverse complement strand
GTTAACGATTTGATTCCATGACACAGTTCAGTGTGTGTGTGTGTGTGTGTGTGTGTGTGTGTGTGTGTGTGTGTGTGTGTGTGTGTGTGTGTGCGTGCATGTGTGCCTTTATTATTTATTGATCTACTTGTTTATGTTTAAATGCTGAATTGATGGATGAGCTTCCTCTCTACTCATAACGGTGAAGCAAGTTCTCAACAAGGTTTCTCAGCTCCTCATCTCATGTGACTTACCAAGCAGGGCACCAGAGGCAGCGCCCGGCCGGCCTCTCCTCTCCCGTGCTGCAGGGATGCTGGGACTCAGGGAATTGGAAGTCAATGAAACCATGCCTAATTTAGTCTTCGCTCCTCCTTGGGCTGCCAGGAATCAAGAGTGAGACTCCTTCCCTTTTAGGGCTCCCAGGACGCTGTGATCGGCGAGTGCACGCCTGCGTTCCGATCCACGCTAAGGAGTGGTGGATGAGAAAGAGGCGACAGTCACAAATGTGATAATTCTCTCGCTGTTCGCCGTGTCAATGTAACAAATTGAAACAGAGGACCTATCTATTAACTTTTCAGCTTACAAGCCTTTTATCAACTCATTCAAGGATTTTGCCGGGGAAAAGACTAGCATTTGGAAGTCATGCGCCCCAATAATTAGCGGCGATGAATAATCATGGACTCTATACTTAAAACAACCCATTTAAACAGGCTCCCACGCCATGTCACGTTATGTCATCTTGAAAAGCCCATGTGAAAATTAAACCAGAGGCTGTGGGCTGAAGTTTTTTTTTCTTTTTACAACTAAAATCATGATCTATATTTTTATAATTTGTGGGCGGCATGGTGGGCGACCAGTTAGTCAAATCAAGTACAACTTCATTGTATGTTGCACATACAGCACAGATGAAATGTCTTCCCTCTCAAGACAACATACAACAAGAACAAGAGGAGCCGCTGCGGGTGCCTGCACCGCCATCAAAAGAAAAGTTCACGTAAAATGACAAAATAATACAAGACAACACATTAGACACAGACAATCGTGCAATCTTAAGCAAATCTACTTTTAGCGTTTCCTTACAAAGTACAAAATGAAGAAGAATGAAGTGACGTGAACAAAATCCTATCAAGTTATCTTGGCCCATCGGAGGATTGCCAAAACCGAGGGGAACTACATCAAATAAGTGAGGTAGCAGACAGGCCACTTAGTAACCTAGCAACCAGCAAGCTCAACATGGTCCCTGTAATTCTAAAACTCAGCAAAATGAGTGCCTGATATTATTGCATTACCTCAGCTAACCACAGGATCCGAGCCGTAAATAACAGCTCCCTGGACCAAGCACACGTCTGTGGCTGGCAAAAAAAAAAAAAAAATCAACAAACGCTCTCCACTTGTTCTCTCCTGGATTCTTCTGCTTCAAGGAAGCAAAATTTGGTTTTATGGAGTGCTGTTACAAGAGAGTAGATAGCGACCAAAAGGGAATCGAGTGGAGCCTATGATTAGTGAGTCATAATGAGGGTTGTGGGATGGGACTATATTATTAAAGAGGAGCAGAAAAACCTATCGGTCTATATGTGAAACGCTAGCACGCTGGGTGATGAGGACGAGTAACGCAAGGTTAAAAAGTCGACTAAAACAGCCCTGTAAGCCTTTAAGTCACAAAACGCCATTATAAGCACTTCTCTTGTAATTTGAAGAGCAGAGGCTCCCTTGTGGAGTCGGGAATCTTTTTATTATTGCCACTGAGAGTCTGCGAAACAGCTCAGCCTTGGATGGTGGGGGGGGGGGGGTTCTTATATTTAGATTTTATGACCAATATCGAGTTCTAACCCAAGACGTTTTCACTGGGGGTGATTAAAGATGTCATGTCCACTGGGCAAGAAGTTATGACGGCAATTTTGAGCAGCCCACGTCACATGGCGCGGCGAGGACATTGGTACATACGTTCACCCCGATTCTCGAGTGATAACAGATGGAAAAAGTGCCAGTAAATAAGACAAAGTAACACTAACAGCCATCTTGAAAGTCATCTAATCGGTTTCAAATTAGTGCATGGCTTGCAATAAACCTGTGGTTGTCAAGTGTTTTATTTCTAGTACCAGCTTTAAAAAAAAACCACACACAGTCCTCTCAATACGGCCATCATCATTTTAATCTTGGATTAAAATACTGTGTCATAGTTGTGGTCTTGAAAAACCTTCGCCCTAAAAAGTTGCGATGGGCGAGTACGGATCGCGACGGCGGCTAAAGGAGAACATGATCTACATGGGTTTGTAATATAAAAGAAAGTACATTAAATTACTGGTAACATCATATTATCTCTCGGTCATACTAAGGACAAAAAGTATTCGTTGAGATGCTCGGAGGAGATTGTATGTGACAATCCTCCTCCCAATTGGGATTCCAATAGCCTACATTCCCCCGTTTCAAGGTCGACAGCAGAAGCAAATTAAATTACTTGTCCTGTTTTGTGCCGCCGGCGCCAGGTCAACAGCAACTTGGCTGAAATGATAAGTGCGGGATTTTGAGGGGAGCGGCGTTTTTGTCCTGGCCCCTCTGGTGTCTATTTGCAGTGAATCGATGAAATTGAAAACGATGTATTGATTTCAGCTTTTGCGATCGCTTGCGATGAAAGAGGGGGAAAAAAATAGTTCGTTTTGCTTATGCTATCATGCTAATGACACATGTCTTCTGTCTGCACACAGAATGCCAGTTGTTTGTTCCCGCCGCCATATCACTGTTCATTGTTCACGCCCCCGCTACATTGCGGAGACATGCGGAACATTTCAGACATACTAACTCTTCTGCGTTAGTTATTTGTTGTTGTTGTTTTTTTTTTTTAAACTCCAGAAAGTCCAAAATTTAAAGTTGCGTGCCTTCAACGCTGTACCAAGTTGTGCCACAACATGCTGCATGGGAAAAGATGCAGGGAAGCAAGACGAGGATGTCTAGGAAGTGTTTTTCTAGTGAATTTAAATGTATTTTAAGTCTGTCACAGGTTAAAAAAAAGGTAAAAAAGTTTGAATATGGTCTTTCTGTAACTCTTGTGGATGGGTCCAAAATCCATCCCTGTGATAAACAGGGGTCTCTGTCATTTGCATGCCACCCAATTGAAGTGGATGTAAAGACAATGCGCGTACGCTCAGAAATACAGAATTATCTCACTCTGCAGAGCCTTCTGGCACGTCTGTGAACATGTTGCATGGCTGCCTCTACTGAGAAAAGTTTCTCTATGTGGCTGAGGGCGTTGCTTGCTATCAGCATTCAAACACACTATGATGTGGCTTTCGAAGAAACTAAATGTCGCCGCTCAAAACAGCACAAGCAACCAGCTACACTGCTACTGCAACGTCATTATGGGATATATAGGAGCAGACAAACATCAGTCATATTGATCGATGGTCCATGGGCCATTATTTCAAAACAGCCCTATCTCTGACTTTGGTGGATGACATTAAACTAAAAATATGCTTTGGAATGCAATCCCACCAGTCACAGATATTAAACAGCAACAACTGCATTGCAAGAGTTTAAAAAAATGTATTTATCAAGTACCAAGTTGAGACAAAAACTATACAGCTGGGAAGATAAACTCTTTAGAAGGTTTGCAGTGTTTGGGTGGAATATTGATGAGAAAGATGCATTGGTAGTTAAAGTGTAAGATAATTGTGCATGAACAGGAAGAGCCAAGGGCAAAGTGTTTTACAGGTCGTAAAATTATTAGCAATGAATTAATGAAATTACTCCATCTCAATGCTCTGTTACAATCAACTTTTTTAAAAATGAAAATGTGATCAGCTGAATCGGTCGAAGTCCATAATGCTCACAATAACTTCGCTAAGGTTACCTCCATTGCTTATTTAACTTCATAGTCAAACTATTTAGTATTTTATTCGCCCAATACTTCGTGGGCATAAATAAATTGGGCCCCATTTGTGTGCACGTTGTGTTTTATATTCGTGTTCCTCAAATTATAATTTTGTGTGCACGTTAAATGCAGTTCGAGGTCACAATTTTATCATCTCATGTCTGAGGCTTCTTAGTTTTAACAGTTTGTAGTAGGACAAAATGCTTACCGGATTTTCGTAGTTTTTTTCCGCTTCATTTTGCCTCAGGCGACACCACTGTTTGGTTTTCCTGGCGCCTGATACTATTGTCATCTAGAATCTTGCGAGACATTAATTTATATTGCGTAATAATAAATCGGGTCTGTGTGTAACATATTTTGAGTGGTGGGCGAGAATTTAATGAACTGTATTTTTCGAGAACGATTTTTCCGTGTTGGCTAGCGACAGGCGACATTTTTTTTTTTTTAATGATCGCTACTCCTTAAAAAAGGCGCAGCTGCTACGTAATTATTTCTCGACAACGCTAGCTTGTGACGTCATAATGTCGTTTGTAACAAAGGCAAAATATTCGGCCAGCGCGCGTCCTTATACAAAGCTCTCCCCCAAACGCACCTCATGCGGTCTCTTATTATTTGGGAGCGTCACCCGCCCATGAGAATCATATGGCCGATCTCAAGGGAGAAACCAAGAAAGAATCCAAAATGAGGATACGCGCCTTCCCTGTAAGTATGTGACATCCTGCTCTCAGACAGTTGGGGAAAAAAAAACAAAAAACACTGCAAGCAGGTTCCACACTGGCATGTGAAAAATGAATACATCACCGATACTGACAAGCGCAAGCTGTCAACAAAACAGGACCAATCCCATGTCAGCCACATTCGTGAGTTGTCGCCTACGACAAGACAAACTGGACAACACAATGAATTTGACTCGCATATGAAGAGTAGAAGAAAAATAAAAAGAGGACGCTAAAGCAAGACAAGGGGATACTGTGACACTCCTGTAAACTTTTGCCCATACATAGAGCAATCCATCTAAAACCTACGAAGCCCTCGATTTACACTACTGTATGCCAACAATAAAATACTGGACATGTATAAACTGCAATGGAGAAAAGTTTTGAACGTGTATTAAACTAACAAATAGCGGGTAATAAACTTAATCTGGCAGTTGATTTCTCACATGAATATGAATACGGTGTTTCCAAAATGGAGATCCATCACAGTGAGCACACATTCTTTAAATCTGACTCCCAGTAGTGTGCCATGAGAGATCACCACGTGGGCTGCGGGAAAACTTCTATGTATTCCAGCCACCTGTAGCAAATAGACAGAACAATGAAATGCCCTTCCACTAGATGCCTGATGAAACATACCTTTTGGGCGACCTTTTTGTTTGGGCCGTAATTTACGACCTTGTCAGCCACACACCCACCTTTACTGAAGCAAGACACATACTTACGTTAGAAAATCGTATCAAACAGGGAACGGGAAGGAGAAAGGGCACTCGGGGAGAAATGTTTTATTTTTGTGTTGAATTTCCTGAACACACATTGTATTTGAAAAATAAGTGGTTTCTTAAATGTTGTATAATTTTTTTTTGTGGGTGACAATCTTGAAGAACTGGTTTATTTCAGGGGAAAAAAATTCCAGAAAAGAAGTGTAATGAAGCGATTTTTTAAAAATATGTTTCCGTTGTCATTTCTGGACACTACCTGGAGGGAAAACAATTTCTTGCGGATTATGTTGTGCACTTTGCTTATTCCCCAAAAAGGGGGTGTGTGTGGGGGTAGTATCAATATCAGTATCAAACAGTATAAATATCGGCGGGTCTGGCCCTTTATTTACTTGGTATCGGATTGATACCAAAATACGCAATATCGCACACCATTAGCGGATATTTGTCAACTTGTTCTAGCCACAACTCCACAAGATGAATTTGTGAGTGCAAAATGGCGGACTGGCTACAAGGGCCTCTCGTTTATAGTGGGTTAAAAATGTTCAGTTTGCCTTGGAAATGGCTAAACTTTGCACGTTTAAACATTTTCTTCATTTGCCTGAAGCTGCTGTGCTTCCTCATCAAGTCCTGTGGCACCCTCTAGTGGAAACGAAACACGCACGCGCAATGAAAACTAGTCTAGCACATTGATTCATGGTCTACCTAACCGTGTGTGATAGCAGTCCCTTTCACTGATCCATTATAGATGACAATGGATGAGAAATATGTGGAGAACATCTGGGCCCTGTTAAAGAATGCCATCCAGGAGATCCAGAGGAAAAACAACAGCGGGCTGAGCTTCGAGGAGCTGTACAGGAATGCCTACACTATGGTTCTGCACAAGCATGGGGAGAAGCTCTACACAGGCCTGAGAGAGGTTGTCACAGAGCATCTCATCAACAAAGTAAAGAAATGCACCCCTGTCAATTTGCGCATAAACCCGCTGTTGATTAATACACTCCATCCCTTTTCCAGGTACGCCAGGATGTCCTCAAATGTCTAAATAACAAATTTCTGCAAATCCTAAATCAAGAGTGGAATGATCATCAAACTGCCACCATCATGATCAGAGACATCCTCATGTACATGGTAGGGAAGCAGAGTAATGCAGTTTTTTTTTTTTTTTTTTGTAGTTGTGTATATGTGGCCCTCCCATATCACTCATAAGCACCCTGAGCAGTGGTGGCATTTTTATGATGCTTTTATCTGATTAGTATGTTTTCATTTTTCTCGTACATTGGCAAAAAGATTTATTCTTTTGTAACTAGAGCTTGGCCAACCTTGAAGTGTTTTGTTTTGGGCTCAATAACTGTCTTGCCATTCATGAACTATTACGTTTCTGACCGTGTAAAATTCCGAAACGGCAGGGCTACAGCCTAACTTTTCAACTCGGAGCGCAGTGGCCTGCAACTTTTAGGAACACACTATAACTCCAAGTGCTAAGCAAATATTCACATTTCCTCTCCTCTCCCCTGTATTACTGATACTATGACAAATACAGAAAATGCAACTTTTCAAATTAACATCTTGACACAACAGACATCAGTTCTATGGCTTAAATACAAAAAAAAAATGTAAAGGTCATTTTCAAACCGGCAGTGCCACTGTTATCAAATTTCATGTTCCCTTGCACGGTGTGAACATCAACAGCAGAATTTGCAGTTCATTGAATTTGCTCTGCAATTCCAGGACCGAGTTTATGTTCAGCAAAACAGCGTGGAGAATGTGTACAACCTCAGCGTCGTCGAATTCAGAGACCAGGTGGTCCACTACAGCTGCATTCGAAAGCACCTTTGGCAGACGCTACTGGACATGATTAAACGAGAGAGGAGGGGAGAAGTTGTTGACAGGTATGGAGGAGTATTTGGGATCGCCTGTAGATAGCCGATCTCGGGGTAAAAGCGACTCCCATAAAACGCACTGAAATCCTTTGAAGGCAGCACTTCGTAACCAGCGCTGTGTGAACGCGGCACAACAAACGCAAATAACGCCCGTCAACTTCACAGCTATCAAGTATGAGCAGTATCGGAAGCTAGCAAAAATCAATGCAGCTCTGCTTAGCTTTAGACTTGAACGTGATCGCAGGGGAGTCACTCCTGTGGGGAAAGTATCGATAAAGTTGAGTTGAGAGTTTACAATCGTCTCAAACCTCAATTTTCCCAAATATGCTCCCTTTCGACGACTTATTATCATTGACTGGAAACATTTCAATTGCAGGGGATCCATCAGAAACACCTGCCAGATGCTGATGGTTCTCGGACTGGACAGCAGGATTGTATACGAGGAAGACTTTGAGCGTCCCTTCTTAGAAATGTCAGCTGAATTCTACCAGGTGAGTCCCTTCCGGGTGCCCGTCTCATTTTGAGGGTACCCGGGTGTCTATAACGTAACACCCCCATATTGGCCCGCTTAGATGGAAAGCCAAAGGTTTCTCGCTGAAAACAGCACCAGCATCTACATTAAGAGGGTGGAGGCCAGAATCCACGAGGAGATCGAGCGCGTCAATCACTGTTTGGACAAGTCGACGGAGGATTCCATTCTCAAGGTGGTGGAAAGGGAGCTGATAACAAAACACATGAAAACCATAGTGGAGATGGAGAACTCCGGCATGGTCCACATGCTGCAGAATCACATCACAGAAGGTAGAGTAACCTTGCAAATATTTATTGATGTGAATTTTGACAATCGTTATCTTTCTCCTTTTGCCCGCAGACCTTTTGTGCATGTACAAGCTGTTCAGCCGTGTCCCCAACGGCCTAAAAACAATGTGCGATTGTATGAGTTCATACTTGAGAGAGCAGGGCAGGGCTCTAGTGTCAGAAGAAGGAGAGGGCAAAAATCCCGTCGACTATATCCAGGTATACTGATTGGGGAAGCAAACGCCACATTCTGAACTACTGGGGAATATCTTGGGATGCACCGATGCCATTTTTATTCAAATGAAGAAGTAATGTAATCATTGAGACGAGCATATGCTTGTGGGCGGGTGCACGTGGAACGGAGGATGAGACTGGGTCCGAGAAACCTTTATGATTGCCGGACGGGCCGTCGCTGAAACTCGTCTGTGGCGCCACCCGTACAGAGTTCATCATCCATTTTGCAGAGCATAATTTTCAATCACTTTGAGTGTTGAACGATGTTTACCTAAAAATACCTCCACTCGCCCGACATGGCTCCGAGTCCACCTGCTAAGAAGGTCGATGTCAGGCTGGTGAAGTTCTATATAGTCGATACGGTGTCCTCGATTTATGTTTCCGTGTTACGTTATAATGTTGGAAATGATCGGACTCAAATATGTTGTGCTGTTGCCTCCTTAACAGGACCTGCTTAACCTGAAGATGGTGTTTGACCATTTCCTCCATGAGTCTTTCAACAATGACAAACTTTTCAAACAAACCATTGCAGGAGACTTTGAGTATTTCCTCAATCTCAACTCCCGCTCGCCAGAGTACCTATCGCACTTTATTGACGATAAGCTGAAGAAAGGCGCTCGAGGGGTACGCCGATCAAAGCGTCGCACATCCCTTCATCCAGGAAACGCACTTATATTAATTCTTTTCCTCTGTGGTAATCTTATTAAGTTGACGGAACAGGAGGTGGAGTTGATTTTGGACAAGACCATGGTTTTGTTCAGGTTTCTGCAAGAGAAGGATGTGTTTGAAAGGTACTACAAGCAGCATCTGGGCCGGAGACTGCTGAGCAACAAGAGCGCCTCGGACGATTTAGAGAAGAGCATGATCTCCAAGCTCAAAGTAAGACAAGGTCGGTTGTCTGAAAGTCACTCGTCCGGTAGTACGGCTCATCGTCTTGGCTCTTTGCAGACGGAATGTGGATGTCAGTTCACCTCGAAACTGGAGGGAATGTTTCGAGATATGACCATCTCCAATACTACCATGGATGAGTTCAGGCGACACATACACAACACGTCGGTAAGACGCTAAAACTGAACTTTAGTAGATAAGGTACCAAGTCAAAATAGGATGTTTAAAAGACCCTGTGAAGTGATTTCAGAGAAATGTTTCTCATAATAAGATAAGATAAGAAAACCTTTATTAGTCTCGCAGTGGAGAAATTCCCATATACATATTTGAAGAAAATTGATGAAAATGTGCAACGACTGGGAACTATGTGAGACTGACTTGTGGAGGCGTACTGTTTTTGACTTTCAGTTTTCCAGATTTTTTCATTTTTAATTTTCTTGGGGGGTACAAGTCTCTGAACAAACATTTAAGCAGATTGCAACTATATTTTCAAGCGTTTGATACCCGGCTGAGGGGTGGCCCAAAAGCCTGTTGTCTCATTAGCTAGCGGTTTGCTAGCATCTCTCGTCACAGCGTGATTAGTCCTGCAACGACCCGGTGTAATATACTCAGTCACCGGAAGGTTTTAACTGGATATATTTCTTCGCTTCAAACATGTACGGGCGGAAAAAAAGATGCTAAACCAGGTGGCATCCCTTCTTTCAGTGGGGTGTAGCTTCACACATTCAGCAGATGCATCCGCACTGTTAGATCGCATAAATACTGGCTTGATTTTTTGTGATTTTGATGCCTCATTTTTTTTTTAAAACTTGATCTTTTTTTTTGGGGGGGGGGGGGGGGGGGGTTCAGATTTGTCAGGTTTGTTAGCAACGTTGTCCTCTGTGGTGTCAAATTAAGAAATTTAGTTTGACTTTACAGAGACTGTAAATGTTACATGTTTAGTTCTTACAATACAATGTGATTGTGACTAATGTACGGTATGTATCGTGACTGTCTTTAAAATGTGTAAATGCCTTTCTGTCTCAGGCTTCTTTATGTGGCGTGGACCTGACCGTCCGAGTCCTCACAACTCGTTACTGGCCAACGCAGTCGGCGACGCCGAGATGCACCATCCCCCTGTCCCCTCAGCATGCTTTTGAGGTGTTTAAGAGGTAGTAGTTGTTTAACTGACATGTTTGCCAGCTCTTAGACTTTCTTTTTGAGAGGCTTCTCTTTGACAGGTTTTACCTCGCCAAACACAGTGGGAGACAGCTCACGCTACAGCATCACATGGGCGGGGCAGACCTAATTGCTACCTTCTACGGTGCTTTGAAAAAAGTGAGCGTCCAATGCAACTTTGTAGGTTGTTGGAGGACTTTTCTTGGGAGGAGGTATGAAAATGGTTTTGTAACTCGTATCCAGGATGATGGTTCCGAAACCAGCTTGGGAGGTGCCCAAATGAGCGGCTCAAACTCCCGTAAGACCATTCTGCAGGTGTCCACCTTCCAGATGACCATCCTCATGCTCTTCAACCACAGAGAATGCTGCACTTTTGAGGTTGGTTGCATCTAAAGCTTCATCCCATACCTCTGATAAAGACTTTCAAGTCATAAATGAAATGTTTTTTTTGTTTTTTTTTTTAAAGGAGATCCAGAACGAGACAGACATTCCCAGATGGGAGTTGGTGCGGGCGTTGCAGTCTTTAGCCTGTGGGAAGCCCACGCAGAGAGTTCTCACCAAAGAACCAAAGTCCAAGGAGATTGAAAACGGACATTTGTTTACAGTCAATGACCAGTTTACTGCCAAAGTGCACAGAGTCAAAATACAGACAGGTGTGTGCATGACAAGACACAGTCGCAGCCGTTTGGAGCGGTGATTCTCAACTGGTGGGTCGAGATCCCGAAATGGGTCGCGGAACTGTTTTAGTGTGGGATTTGGAAAACTACTCCAGAAATAAATCAGAGCGAGACTTATGACGGTATCGGTTGCTGGCGGTTTACATCACCGGCGTAGGACCAGTATGCTCACCGACTTGCTTTAACCGTTGTCACTTAATCATTTAATGAATACATTTACTTTCCCAATTGTAATTTCATTTATTTTGAATTGAAACATGTGCATGGGTCCATCCTAACACTGAAGCAACAAACTCATCAACTTGTGCCCTGTGTGCTTCCCAGTCGCTGCCAAACAAGGCGAGTCCGAGCCGGAGAGGAAAGAGACACAGCAGAAAGTGGATGACGACCGCAAGGTTATGATCGAAGCCGCCATCGTACGCATCATGAAGTCCAGGAAGAAGATACAGCACAATGTCCTGGTGGCCGAGGTGAGTATTTGTTTTTGTTTGTCTCCTGTGTTGACAGCTCAAATCGCCGCCATTTGACATAGTGTGACTTGGATGTGCTCAGGTGACTCAGCAGCTGCAGGCGCGCTTCCTCCCCAGCCCCGTGATCATCAAAAAGCGCATCGAGGGACTTATAGAAAGGGAATACTTGGCAAGGACTCCGGAGGACCGTAATATGTACACTTACATCGCATAGAAGGGGGCTGTGCGGTGGGGGAGGATGGACGTACGCAAATGGGAAAGAGATCTGCATGGAAAATCCATCATCACATCCTCACAACATGTCTTCCTGCGATGAAGGGAACTTTTATTCTTGCACCCCCCCCCCCAGATGAGGTGAACCAACCCGATGTGAAAATGTAAATCTGCACCTTATTTTTGTTTCAATACTGTCTAGAAAATATTTTTAAAATGTAGATTGTTACAAAAAACAGAAATAAAACGTATGAAGGCTCAATTACTCATAAAATACGCTGAAGCCATTTTCATTTTCTATCATTGTATTTCTACATTGAGAATTTTTAAAACTGCTTTATTAAGGAAAATGTTTGATAGTTGTTCTCCTGGGATTTTTTTTTATTGCATTGGAATAATTAAAAGATAATAGGGAATTGATACTTTGAGACACATTTTAGCATTTCTTTGTAAACATGGCTTGTCTTTGTTCGTACCTTTCTGTGTGGAGTTTGTTCTCTTGCATTTTCTCCAGGTATATTGATTTCGTCCCACCCAAATTTACCGCCAATTGACAACTCTAAATTTCCCATCTAGTGGAAAAGATCATTCAAATGAAGACCCCGTGCATTGAAATGTGCTAAATGAAATGCAGGGCACAAAATTCCACGATGGTCCCAAAATCTAAGCTGTCGACCCAAAATTGTGTTTTTCCCTTTAGAACTCAACATGTGTTGATTTTAAACCCGAGGACATAAGCAAAAACAAGTTGAGTCATAGCTTTGAAAATCTTGATTTTTTTTTTTTTTACTCAATGCAGACATTTTTGTACCAAATGTTTGCAGCTATTCTAGTTCTAAGATGAAATCTGTAGAGTATGGGCATGATGTCTGCATCTATATGCCCTGGTAGAATGAGTCTTCAAAATACTGCCGTACTTTAAATAAGCAACACCAAAATGCATCTCGTTACTTGATTTAATTGGTTTGAACAGTCAAGTGTTATACTACTTGATCCCTCAGCACTTCAGTCGGCTTTGCCTGCACAGCTTTGGCCAGCATCTCCAGCTGAGAGATGAAAGTCAGGACCTCCACTGTAGAACTGCGAGTCCAAGCAAGAGGCAGGTGGGTTGGGACGGCCTTCCGATCTGCGGCACAGACCGTTAACTTTTTATAATGTGACGAAAAGGAAAATAGGACACATTCCAGCGAGCGTTGCCCCACCTTGAAAGAACTTCCCGCTGCAGGTTCCGCCAGCAGCCCTGGATAAGGCCAACCATACCACGGTGTCGGCTCCTTGCTCTGGACTGCGCAGCCTCTGCGCCATCATACTGTGGAACTGCGGCATTGATTGGGACACGGCTGCGGAAAAGGAAAAGGTCACATTGAGAACATGCAATGTACTATTTGTGTTATTGATCTGCTCGTGTGTATTGTGTCGAGACTCAACAGACTTAACTTTTCTTAACACGTTAGTGCCGAATTATTGGTACAAGATTTTGAGGCAAGGAATCAAAGGCTGACTTCATTTGCAAGACGTCATGTCATGACACTTCCTCATCATCCAATCAAATCGCTCTGATTACCATAACACAATTTCACCGGCTGGGTTAGAAAATGATTTAGTACAAATAAATATCTTTGACAGTACCTGGTGTATCTACCCAGCCGGGGTGCATCACAGAGAAGTGGATGTCAGGGTACTCTCTGGCCCACTGTTCCGTCAGCACCACCTGCTGTCTCTGAGAAGAACAACAAATTATTTACCCTTCAAAGAGGCAGCATAGTCCCCCTCCTAACCTTGTTCTGGGCGTACACCATGAGACCATCAAAGTATCCTTTCTCTGACTGTAAGTCATCAATCTGGAGCTTCTGGACCAACATCCCCCCTGACGACACGGTGATCTAACAGAAGCATAGTTGTGCTGAGAGCCTTGAACAACAGGCACGGCTAACGGCGTGCACAAAAGTGGCACTGTGCAGTCCACTGGATCGTGTGCTGGTTCATACCACCCTCGGTTCCCGGCTCTTTTGTAGAAGTGGTATGAGGCTTTCAGTGAGAAGGTACATGCCTGATGAGATGGACAAAGGGCAGATATCACTCAGATGATCTCATACATACTGGATGTGTACAGTACATGAGGTTTTCTCTACCCATTGTATTGATAGCAAAGTTCTTCTCCAGGGCTTCAGTATTCACCTCTCTCTTGTGGATCATGCAGCCCGCGTTGTGTATCTGTTGAAGATAATCAAATTAAGTGTTAGCTTCTAAGAAAATATGCAAACTTTGTTGTCGTACAGTCCATACCAAGACATGCAAAGATGGATACTGCTTCTTGAAGGCCTCAGCAAATTCCCACACTTTGCGTGATTCTGACAAGTCCACAATATGGACGTACACCTCCTGGAATGAACACCATGATTACTACGCTCTCACTCCAACTTTGCAAAATACAGGGGTCTTCAGTCCACCTTTTGCAGACCTTGCTGATATCTCCCGGCAGGAATTCCAGTGAAAATAAGCCATTTTAAACTAAAAAGAAAAACTTTTCTGGATTTAGAAGCAGAATGTTCAAATCCAACAGGAACTCGTTTTCCTATGATTCAGGAATGTGGATTTTGGGTGTGAGTCCAAGGTCTAATTTTAATATATAAATATCACACGTGGAGCAACACACATTTTCTGGGACAGACAGCTGATAGTTGCATGATGTCAATGACTACTTACAGTATTCCCAGATTCATGAATGATATCACCCTTGGCCTGTTCAGCTTTATCTTTGTTTCTACAGACCATGTGCACTCTCCCACCTGCAAGCATAAGTGTTAGTGTCATTTAATTTTGACATAAAAAAAAAGCACAATGGTGTGTACCTTTCTTGGCTATAGCCATGGCAGTGGCTTTGCCTATTCCGCTATTGGCTCCAGTGACCATAAAAGACCTTCCCACAACTGAAACATCCAGGTCCTGGGGCTCAAAGTTCTGAGAAGCTGCTTCATATCCCTTTCTACAAGAAGCAGAAATGACATATTGAGCACGCGCTGAGCAATAGGATCAGATTGGTTTGGCAATCATCTAAATCTGTGTCCAAATTTTAGTTCAATTGAGTTTGATTGCTGTCATCCTCAACACCAGTGAATCCCAACTGCTGTGCCAGAGAAATCATGAGGTGTGCATTCGGAAATGATCCAATTTCACTTGATTGATCCGAAAGTATTTTTACTCGAAACAATGTAACTTTGTTCGACTATCTATGCCAACGACGTATAGCGACAGGCGGAACAGTGAAATGCTCTTCTACCTTCAACAGGGCTACATTTCGCACTGAGGGAGTACATTGAGACAATGTCATTATTTCAGTACACGATGTATACTTTTTGTGACATTTATGTTTACTGCTGTTTGTAAAGTATGTGCCAGCCTGATAAAGGTTGGTCAACACGACACAAGACAAGACAACTGTCAATGGGCCACTTGTGTTGGTACATAAAGGATGGCTTGTGTGGTGCCATTCAGCGATCAGGCCTTTCATAATTCCTCTACATCAGACCCTTTAGCTTAAAGAAATACACACAAAGAGAACAACACTAGCACGAATAAGAGATACAATCAGTGATATTACCTACCTATTTAGCATCAGAAAGAACAATGAAAGTAGTTGACTAACCTTGTATATTGGTGTATTCCGTTTAAAAACCAGATGGTGTTTCGGTACAGGGACATGGCATCAAATTGTAACTTTGCAAAAGCCTGAAGCCGCTCGTATTGCTTTGGACAACCACTGTGACAGACGAGTGTCACATGGAGCTGGAGAGGAAGTAGCGTCCTGGCGCCCTCTGTCGACACTAAAATAGGTAGACTCATCGGGGGCGTTCCGCAGCTGAAGTACGTCAGTGCTTCCACCATATTTGATATTTTGATAAAATTATTCTTCGTTGTAAATTAACTTTTGTTTTTCTTCAATGTTAGTAAGTTGACAATGTTGTGCAGAGGTGTACTTATAACAATTTCTTTGCTAGATTTACACTTGCAGCGGATCGTTAGGGTTGCGTGAAATGTTTTTTTCCCTCGGGGGTGGGAGGTTCGTAACAGAAAATAATTGAGTACCACTGTCCCAACCCCATGATCTCAGTACACGACATAATAGCCTAATTTGCCACATCCAATATGGCAATAAAGTTGACGTACAAGTCTGAGCCAAAGACGTTCACTATTTTAACCCTGTCTATGCTCTAGCACGCCCGCTTGTTTTAGCGTCTCATTTGTTCCAAAACGCGACATAGATCACGTGATACTTCTTTAAATCTCGTGCTATAGGGCCAAGCGTACCCCCCTTCCAATCAGCCAATCAAGGTGCCCCGAGGTGTGCGTACTCACACGTAAAACTGCAGGCACCGCCCATCGGGACGAGAGGAAAGGTGGAGCTTCGCAACTTTTTCCACTTGTGGCTGTCGACGGTGGACGACAGGACGGTTAAGTTAAGGTTATGTGCTTTAAAAGAATATCGTGACCCCGTGTGAGGGTTCGGTTTTATATTTTACTCTGTGGGACGCCTCGCTTAACCAGCCGGCAATATGGTAAGTGAGCTCCACGCGTGCGTAGTAAAGATAAAAAGCTAGCATCACCTGTTTGCACCTGTTGTCGCTGACAGGTTGTTAGCATCAGAAACCTCCTAACAACGTCACCTCTATGCGGTCATTCGATATAATAATTATTGTTCATAAACATACGCCATGCTTTCTACTTTTAGTGAGCTTTTGTTGTGTTTAAAAAAAAATTAATGGGAAGTAAAAAAATCGACTCCAACCATAAAACAGCAAAACAGGTTTGGTCACTTGGCGTTGCTTTCCTCCTCCATTTGACTGTCTGCTGAAACTGATCTTTTTGTCACTCTTTCTTTTTTTTTTTTTAATTTGCCTCCTCCACACTTGACATGACATACATTTAAAATTAAATAAAAAGTTGCAATAAAATAACACATTTTACTCCCTCATGTGGATGAATATAATAAATACTGTATTAAACACACCACTGTGATTCACCGCAGTTCTAGATTGTTGTAGAAACAAAACTATATTAAATAAAAGCCAAAGTGGGTAAAGGTAGAAATCATAATACTGCTCTCATACTGAATTTCAATACATTGTACAGTATTCAATGTGTTTTTGCATTGCATATTTGATTACTTTGAAAAAATATACAATACATTAAGTAGGGATGTGCTGATATTGTACTGCCTGTATTCATACTTGTAAAAATGCCACACACCGATACTGCTTAACCAGCCAGACAAGTCTGTTTCGGGTAGGACATCCACCGTGTGCCGATACATTAAGGACACAGATGACATGACAACATTTTTAGGTGAAAAACTGCAAATAATGGATGCCCCATCCCAAGAAAACTTTACAATGGGCCTATATAAATAGTTTTTACTGTTTACAGGACACATGCTTAACTCCTGATTATCCTACACACCACACATTCCAAAATACATATTCCAAAAACAGGGTAATGGCATCAATGAGCATGAAAATAGCATTCTAATAAGATGCGAACGCGCGCAATTATGCTTTTTTTCAGGTTGTCCCTGTGGAGGTGTTGCTATCATTCAAATGTTTGTTTGGACAGTGAAGTTATTCTTTAATAAGCCATGGCACTGGCAGAACATGCCTTGGTTAATTTAGTTAATAATGTCCTCAAGTAAACAGGCGCACAACTACTTTTGTGTCTCGATTGGTACGGGGCCTGTGTTTGCCTCTCTGACCAAAACCACCCGCCCCGTTGTCCTTGCTGTGTGTCCCGTGTCGTCAGATGCGCTTCCTGCTCCTCTTCAGTCGCCAGGGCAAGTTGCGCTTGCAGAAATGGTACACGCCCATGTCTGATCGAGAGAAAAAGAAGATCATCAGGGACATGACCACAGCCGTGTTGGCACGGCAACCGCGTACCTGTAACTTCCTGCACTGGAAAGACCTGAAGATTATTTACAAAAGGTGGGTGGGCCCTTGCATTCTTTCTTTACAGCCACTTGCAAAAGCGACTGTGCCCGTTTCTTATCTTCGATGCATACTCTGACTTCATAATAGGTCACCTGACTGACTGACTTACTGACCTTATTCTGTCCCTTTTTCCCCCTTTGTAGATATGCAAGCTTGTACTTCTGCTTGGCTATAGAGAACCATGAGAATGAGCTGCTTGCCTTGGAGGTCATTCATCGCTACGTTGAGCTGTTGGACAGATACTTTGGCAATGTATTTTCTCGTTCGCCTTCTTCAATTACCGTACTATTCAAGCAGCAGTAGTCGTGTGGACATGATACGCACTTCTATTAGCAATAATGACGATCAGGATAATGATAATCTGTTCTTGGACACACGTGATTTTAAAACAAAAATTTTCATTCAGGGTTGTTATGTTTGGTGCACAGAAATTTCCTGCCTATTCTTGGTACGGTATTTGTAAATTCACCTATTTGCATTTTGGGACCTGAACCTATCCCGTGTGCACATTTTGAGCATGACGTCTCTGATCCACTGGTTAAAGGACACTTTGATTCTCTCCTCCTTCATCTCAAACTGCTTCAAACAACAAAGCGTGTGACGGAAAAGTGGTTAGGACTGCACGACTGTCCGTGTTATGTTATGTGTTGTGTTTATTATTTTACTTTATGTTAACTGTTTTGTGAAGCGCTTTGTTACAGCTGCCGCTGTTGTGAAAGCGCTATATAAATCAGCATGTATTGTATTTATTTGCAAAAAAAAGGTTTTTGTGCTCTTTCTGTAATGCCCCAAAATGCCAGAAGATGGCGCCAAGCCCCATCCAAATAGGAACTGGTTTCATGGAAGCATTATGACCAGGGAAGGGCAACTTCAAAAAATCTTTTACGACGAATGATGAGATAAACATCTCATCTTTGCTTAACTCGGGCCCCTTTTTTCCTGAAAAAGTTGTTTTGTGTTCACTATCTTGGATTATCTGAAATAATCCGTGGCCCTTTTCTCCCCAGGTGTGCGAGCTCGACATAATCTTTAACTTTGAGAAGGCCTATTTTATCTTGGACGAGTTCCTCATGGGAGGGGAAATCCAGGAAACCTCCAAGCAGATTGTGAACCGCTCCATCGAAGCCTCAGACATGTTGCAGGAGGTGAGACGCTCCGGCGCACCGCACAACAACACAAAGTGGCTCGCAACTGCGGCACGAGTGCAGAGCATCTGTTTTTTGCGACGCGCGAATCATTAACAAACAGCAGCCACGAAGGCAGCCAAATGCAACGCCGGTATTTCTAATCAACCGCTTCCATGTCACTCATCACACATTTTTGAGCTGTTAGAAATCCCCCCCCCCCCCCCCCCCCCCCCCCCCCCCCCCCCCCCCCCCCCCCCGCTACCG
>CAAKHF010024374.1:41091-60672 GCA_901007745.1 Hippocampus kuda | reverse complement strand
CCCCCCCCCCCCCTCCCCGTCTGTCTGTTCAATCAGAGTAGCAGGTGAGACTTATCCAAAACTATTTAGCATCATTTTGAAACACTAAACTGCATTTGCCTCAGTGTAAGTATTGCAATACATTACTGCACATCTCTATTTCATCCCACCCCCTAAGACGCACATTTAAGCGGCATTTACACGGACAGCAATTACCTGATGCCTAATACCCCGATAGCTCCTTAAAGAGATATTGACTGAGATTTTTTTGTTTTTTTTTAAACATGACCACGTCTAATTGAGACTATTTCCTGACAGTCCTCACGAATGGAATATTGCTGTCCATGTAAAAATTGCCGCCGACATGTACAAGGTGACGGCAACACCAGTCACACACAGTTGCGGCTTGTTAAGAATAACGTGTTTGAATCTGCTGCGGACTGGCTTCGGTTAAGCTCGGCATACACTACTAGACCAACAAACTGGTTTGATTTGCACAGTGTATGCCCAGCTTGTGTCTACGGGCCTCTCTCTAGTAATCTCCAGGTGGCGTCAGTTTGACTCTTTTGTAAACATGAAATAAAATGTTTGGGTCTGTGTGTTGGGTAGATGATTTCTTTGTTGTTCAATTCCTTTTGAAATGACTCGACTAAAAATATCATTGTCACTGACTAACAAAAAACCCCCAAAGCATATTTGGGATATTTGAACACACAGATTGAGGCAATATTAAAATACTTAGTCATATATTTTTCATCCTCTTTAAAGAATGGCTAATATTACTATGACCTTCTGAGCAATTGTGACCAATACATATATATGTGTATTATATTCGTATTTCTGTATTATACTGCCCCCTGGTGGATAAAGTACACCCACCAGAAGGAGCAGCACAATGCCCATTGAAGTGAAGGACCAAAATAAGGCAAAAACGGTTGAATTTTTTTAAAAATTAATCACTATATTATAGAAAGCTTATTATTATTAAAAAGAGGCTGGACTCAATGAATGCAGTGCTTTGCAATTATGTTCTGTTACCCCCCCAGGAAAAAGAAAACATTTTGCAGCCCCTACAACTCTCCGCTCTGACTATAGGTAGTATCATTTGTCCAGAGTCCAACATGAACAGCGGCCCATCACGTGACTGTGTTGCGCCACCTGAAATTTCACCAGTACACACACATACGCACACGCACACGCACATTATAAACTCCAAGCATTGTTGCAGCAGAGAATGAATCGCCCAAGCACCAATGACCCAACTTTTTGTGTTTATGTTTATATTCCTGAGCGGTAGCTTTTCTACAAGGTTTTGCACTGAGCTCCAGCATGGGAACGTGTTGTTTCAGCGTAGTCGTGCGAATGTGAACGTCTCCGGTAGTCAGTGTGATGGTCCAGTTTGATTAACTGTGGTGCTGCTGAAGTCTCCCGTTGCTTCTTGATGTTTGCTGTTGTGCGCGTGTGTGTGTTGCCTGGTTTTTTTTTCCCCAACACTTGAGTGTGCGTCGCTGTCGCCATCTCTCTTTTTCTGTCTGTCTGTCCCCGCCAGTGTTAGTCGCGAGCGAGAGACGGATATTGCGTGGGAGGGGGCGCTGTGGCGTAGGTTTGGCGACCCTTCCCGCTCTGTGCGGTCAAGTGGTTTTCTTGGGTGTGTTCTGCTTCTCAGTAAGGCTCGACTAACACCTTGAATTTGGAATTGATGCCGTAGCCGTAGGCTCCCATTGATTTTGATCATTATCGCTTCAGGACGGCAGCAATGATTGGTATGAGGTGGAGCTGTTTGGACCTTGAATATGGACAGACAGGTTAGATGTTCTGCTTGTGTTAGTGACTGTGTGTCCGGTGTTCTCAGCACCTTTTTTAATTCCAGGTGATGTTTAAACACGTGCCTCTGAATATTCATCCTATCACACAATTGAGCATTAAGACCCTCGGAAGGTGATTTATTCTCTTGTGTGCTTTTTTTCTTCTTTTCTAGACAATGGAGGAGTATATGAGCAAGCCGGCATTTTGACACCTGGGGCAACGTAAGCGAAGGACCGAAAAGAAAAAAAAAATGCAGCGATGACACTGAAGCCGGATTCATTTTGATCCTGCGAAACATTGAGACGCAAGAAATCTTCATTTGCAAGTAAATTATCTTGGTCCTGTAGTCATTTGAAGGTGAAAGAGGTGAAAAAGATTTTAAAGGTGTGGTGAATGTTGTTAATATATTGGAATTTAATCGTATGATAATTTAAATAAAAAAAATCTATTTAACACAATTATTTCATGTCCAACGGCAAAAAATCCATTGCCGAATGAAATGTTGAATCGCTTTTTAATCCGTCTAATCTCAGATTGATTGTGCCGCCGTTATTCTAAGAGCTGTTGCTAGTGTGGGTGTGAATTTTTTTTTTTTTTTTTTACAACAAGCAATTTATATCTTCGAATTAAATTTGTATTTTGATAAACCAAGTCACGGTGACGATTCCTCTGTTTTTTTTAAAAAAAAAATAATCAACACAACCCAGCAAGAAGAAAAATAATACCGCTGATGCTTTATTCATCTGTGCTTCATCACACATTATTGAGCATGTACAAAATGGTTTAAAAATGAGCATACGTAGAACAACCACGGGTAGGCTGACAATGCAGAGCTTTGCGGTATGAAAGCGATCGGAAGGCAGGCTGATATTGAGACTGGTAAATAACGATCCATAATCATGATAACAACAACTTCACAAACCCTGAATATACGCGGAGCCACGGCAGCAATCATTCCAGTCGTCTTGAATTGAAAAGAACCGAGATTATATTCTCAAATGTTAGGAAAGCGCTGGGATCTTTTAGAGGCTGTCACAGTTTACATATACTTAAATTTAACAGAAGTCGATTCCTTTTCAAGATAATCTAGTCTGTTTCGACAAACACAATGCAAAACTTGAACAGTGTCACAAGACTCAATTATAGACTTTTATTGGATATTGATAGTCGTTAAGAATTTCGGATTAGTCAAAGGTGCAAACCCTGTCTTTTGAATATGTTGGTCTCATCTCCTATGACGTCACTATATTTCTATAATGACCTTGCAGCAAATAGGGACTAAATGTGTTTGTGTGTGTGTGCGTGTACAAAAAAATTTGTAAACTAGATCACATCCACCATACAGAAAGTTTAAATACTATAATCATAGCGTTTACATTCCAGCCACAGCTTTGTCACGGTGCTCTTCCCCTTCTTCTCCCCCCGACGTGGCGCCTGCAACTGGGGCGGAGGTCTTGGCCCTCATCCCCTCCTCCTCCTCCTCCTCCTCCTTGCTCTGCACCGCAGTGGGCTTCTCCTCCTCGGCCTCCCTCTTGGCCACCGGTCTGCTCCCAGAGTCCGCCTGGCCCAAGTAGTCCTTCACGGCCCTCTCGTACAGCTCATAGGGGAATCGGCCCTTGGTCTGCGCCTGGGTGTCCCGCTTGGCGATGCCATCGGGCGGGTACTCGGTCAGGATTTTGGCCGCCAGATAAGTGGTCACCTCGTCCTCCACGTCGCCGTTGTCATCGGCGTCGCCGTCGTCAACCTGACGTCGAAAGGGCATCTTGTTGAGCTCGGACAAGAACAGATTCTCCCTGCGTCCGGCCGGAGGCGGGATTTTGACCGATCCCGCGTTTGGATCGGGGTTGCTCCCCGCCGGGATCCTATCCGAGGACGTCTTGATGGGTCTGGGCATCACCGGATACTCGTTACTGATCGTCTCCACGCCGATGATGTCCAAAAAGTCCTCTCGGTCCATGTCCTCGGGGGCGGCGGCCTTGCTCTTCACGGGAAGTCTTCGACTGAAGTAACGAACCTTTGGGGTTTGTCCGGTCGTGTAGCGAGACGAAGGCGGCAGCGGGTTACGGTGGAGCTTCCGGAGCTCCTCGGTCAGCAGCATGTCGATGAGGTCCTGCGGGGGGACGTGGAGCTTCAACGACAGCCCCAGAAGCTCCTTCAGCGTACGAGGATCCACGATGGAGGGACGGATTAGTCTCTTACGTTGCTCTCCGGGCTGGTCCCTCTTCTGTGTCTGATCGGTCATCTCCAGAACTTTAAGGAGGTAGTAATCGACCAGTTTGGTATCGTCGTTGGCATCCTCCTGGTCCTGACCCGAACGTCGCTGCACTTCCTCCCCGTCTTCGTCCTCCTGATCCCCGAGGGCCCTGTCTGCTTCCTCGTGGCTCCCGTTCACCATCTCTTCGGTCTCCTCTCGTTCCTCCACGGGCACCCACTCCTCTCCAGGGGCCGCGTCATCCTCACCCTCCTCGTCTTCGTCGCCAAAGACGTCTCTCTTCTGCCCTGCGGACATGGGCATCCTCTCCAGCTCCTCAAAGATGGAGCGGAGGTTGGCGAGGCTCTGGGGTGTGTACTTCTGGTCCAGATCCTCCGTAGCCCGCTTGGAGGCGTCCGTGTTCTCCTCATCCTCAAACATCAGCGGGTACTTCTTGTGGGGCCTTGGGTAGTTGGCGTAATCGGCTGGTGAGCTCTGAACGGTTTCTGCGCCTTTGCTGCGATGCCTGTGTAGGCGGCGGTCATTGTGGGCCGTCGATGCGGGGCTGAGCTTGGCCTGATCCTGGAGGGACTTGAGCAGGGATCTCATCAGCTGTTCCGCAGTGACGTCCTGGCGCTCCGCGGGAGCCTCGTCCTCCTCCTCCTCCTCCTGCTTCTGCCGCTGTTGCTGGGAGGCCAGCTGAAGCAACACTCTGAACTTCTCCACTTCATCGTAGTCAGAGGGCGCAGGTCCCGGGCGACCCCCGTTACGCTGCTTCAGGTTCTCGATGTACTCCAGAGCTTTGAGCAGGTCGGAACCGGCCGGCTGGCCTTCGTCACCGTCGCCGCCTCGGAGACGGAAGTGGCGGGGGAGAGACGCAGCCTGCACGCCGCATCCGTTGAGGAGGACGGCGAGCAGGATCACGGCTGCCCCCGCGGGCAACTTGTGGTGGAAATGCAGCATATTATAGGCAAGTGATCCCCTGTACACAGAAACACAATGCAGACTGTCATCTATCGATCCATATAACTATTAATTATAGCCGTCTATTATATACCAAATATATTACTGTTCATGTGGTTTTGGTTGGAACAAAATGTCACTTATTTTCATAATTTCCTTTTTTAATTCCAGTCTCATTTTGGTTTGACATTTTTTCCAGCTGTCTATTCCACCTCACTATTGATTTGATTTTGCGAGCGTGCACATTGCTTTTGTTCTTGTTTTCTAACCAAATGTCACTTGTCAACTACCGCGTTTTCATTTGAACGTGTGATCATATCCAACACAATTGGAACATCAAATAATTGATGTTCCTGATGATGTTTTTTTTTAAATTATACATCCATATATAATATAAATAGGGAGGAATTTCATTAGTGAATTAGATTTTTTTTTTTTTTTTTGCACCACCCATGATAAATTAGGTGACCAACATATTGGGAAAAAACACCTCTGAATATGGTATCGATGTTTTTCATTGTTCGTCGTCCTCCTCTTAAGATCATCTTTATCACACAGTGGTTAAATTCTCCCAAATATATCCTCCGATTTTCCATTTATCTGTGTATCCATACGTTTGCACAGGAGGCGTTCGTTTCTATCCAGCCATCTTCGATCAAATCTCTGCATGACTCATTCCTCGCGTTGAGAGGAGCAACGACGAGGTCTAATTGGACGGCAGCGTAAAAAACAAAAACAAAAACAAACAATTCCATGCAAGCTGTCTGAGGTTTTCATTGCAATAATTCATGTATGACGAGTCTGATTTAATTTAGTGTAATCTATTTGGGGCTCGATTTCGTAGTGGAATTAGTCAGGGAAATGCGCGTCTTACCTTTGAAAAAAAAAAAACCCGATCAGACAACAGTGGAGGTGTTGGGCATGTCCTCTTGCAGCTTTATGTTGTGTTGTGAGTGCAGCACTCGGAGAGCTCCTCCGCATATATGAGAGGACACCTGACCACTGCGTCATAGCAAAACGCACGCACGCAAAAGACGGCCCCGCCCCGCCTTAAAAAAAACCCATATAAATGATTCACGTTTTTATGGCATGGCATACCAAAAAGCTCGCAGTATTAAAAAAATAGCCTCCCAACGCTGTCTGTTGCTCGGTGAGAGCTATTGATTGTCGATAAGGACTTCGGATGCATGCGTATTGGAGCTGACGCTTGGCCCTACTGGCACTGCGTGCAGACAAAGGAGAAAGAGCCATATCTCCCCCTTTTGTATTAAAAAATACATTTACATGTAGGGTGCAGTGACTTGAATGGAAAACAAAAACAATCGTGCATTGATTCCCCCGGATGGGATACTCATGTGAGGATAAAGTAAAAAAAAAAAAAGAAGATAAAAGGAAATTGCTTAAATAGAGAGAACGTGATAATATCGAGAAGCAGAGTAGAAACAAGCATTGATGAATGTTCATCAATATTAGTACCAACCAAACATTTTAGCGGCATTTTTATCATCTTTATGCGAAGTTACGTTTCCTTCTGTATCTTAAAGTAGGGAAGGAGTTAAACCCTCCAGCATGACTCACAGGCGCTGTCGCAGTTCGGCAGCCCCTCCCCCTCCCCCTCTTTTCCTCCTCCTCCTCCTCCTCCTCTTTCTTCTTCATCCTCCTCTTTCTTGAGATCAGCCAACCAGACGGTGATAAACAGCCTCCGGTTGACTCGGGGCCAAAGCTGCGACACTACCACTGGTGAGAAGATGGCGACGCAGCGTGTCGCCTGCCAGATGAGGGCCACGCATGTGGAGAGTGACAAGATAGATGGTGAGCTCCTAAAGAGCACTTGTTTCTCTAAATAGGATGGAGGGTGGTCATCAAACGTAGCCTCGCGTCACCTATGCAGAAACATCCATCCATGCATTTTTACACAGTGCTTCTCCTCAATGGGGTTGCAGGTGGTCTGAAGCCTGACTTCCTCCTGCAGTTCAAAAACATGCACGTTAGGCTCATCGAGGATCTCACAAAACCAAGCACAGCCCTTCCATTTGTGTAAATATTATTTTCAGTGGACATAAACTCAAGCTCTGCATACACACGCGCACAATTGAAAACAAATGAAAGAAACAACATCTCTAAATTGGACCCCAATTAGTCCGGTTGACTGAAAACGGAATTAACCGTAGGTGTGATTGTGAGCATGAGTGGCTGGCGACCAATCCGACCCCAATGAAGCGGGACAGAAAATGGATGCGTGGCTCTTTTATAGCCCTTTGTCGTCCATTTTTTTATTGCAACACTGCCTGGTTATATAATGCCATTTGCATCTCTGTCCAGTCCATTAGCGCCGGTGGAAAAGTCAAAGGCCTCTCTTCATATGCTCCTTTTATCTTATCATTGGAGGAAAAAAAAAAAAAGATGAGATTTGAGATTTAAATCAATAATAAAAGGACAACTAACATGTTTTGGAAAGTGTTTTCCAGTCCCTCAGTCCACAGCCATGACATCACGTTCCTCTTTTCTGCGGGTGAGGCAGCAAGCAAATCTTTCCCTGCTTGCGTTCTCGATTGGCCATTAGCAGATTGCTGGATTGTGCATGTGCTGACATATCAAAATAGAAGGAAATGCTCACTAAAGGCTCAGGCAGCCATTGATGCGGCTGTTGTGCGAGAGTAAGGATGTATTGCAGAGCCTTATTGGCAATACTTAAGCCCACATTCATAATTACTCACTAGAGCAGTGGTGGTAAATCCGCGGCTCGCGACCCGCATGCGGCTCTTTGGCTGGTTCAATGCAGCTCCCGGGCTTTCACATGATAAATGTCAAAAACGCCTCCGCAATGGCGTTGCCATTAAAACAACGATGCTTAATACATAGTACGTACCACATCAGCCTATCACCAATCCCGTTACTTGATTGACATAGAGGGCAACCAATCAGATGACTGAATCACCGCTCATGCGCAGACAACGGCGCTAAGTGCTAAGCTAGTCAGCGAATTACACTACCTCTGTTTTTAAGGCAGGGTGCCCAATACGTCGATCGCAATCGACCAAGAGCCAGCAGACTGGTCCCAAGTCGACTGCAAGCGGGAGGAGGAAATGGGGGGGGGGGAAGATTTGTGTGTTTGTGTCTTTAGGTTTCATTTATGTTCGGGCGCTAGGCTGTTGCTCGTCGTGGAGTGCATGCATATGTGCGTGAGTGCACAGTCGTGTGTGTGTGTGTGTGTGTGTGTGTGTGTGTCTCTTTGCAGTAACACAGTAAACAAATTGGCTCTTAGTCTCTGACTGGTTGGCCACCCCTGCACTAGAGGGTACTTAACTGTACCAAACACCAATCAATTATTTATATCGCACTTTTCAGACAAAAAATGCGACTCAAAGCGCTTTCCATATGTTAAAAACAAGGCCTCAATGTGTGTGTGTGTGTGGGTGTGTGTGTCCTGATTTTCAGAATGATTAAAAACGCCAGTGCCGGACAATCTCAGCGCACCGATGAATCAGTGGTGCGTTTTCATCATGTGGCATTTTCGCTTCTCTAATGTATAAATTCATGGTGTTGTTTAAGTCCCCCTCGAAGGACAAGGATCTTTTCATCCATGGGTTAGAAATGAAAAACATTTTAAAAGTGAAACTCAGAAGTCCCCATGGTGGAAGAGGAACTGGTCCTTTGAGGCCTTTGAGGGGTGTCTAATGAGCTGTCATTCCATTCAGGCTTCAGAGGATAGTTTACAAGATCAAACGATACCATGAACAATTGCCAAAATCAACATTGTAAACGGTGTGTGTGTAAAATAACATTATTTTTCAAAACCAGAATTGGGTGAGCTGTCATTTCTGCAACGTGGGAGATTATGTGCAGATCTTTTTTTTTTTTTTGTGCTAAATAAGTCAGCTGTTTGCCTCCAAAGAAAGTGAGAACTGCTGGTGAGGGTCTTAATCGGAAGCTTGATCGTATCCCGCTGAAAAAAAAAAAAAGGTTGTACAGTAATAGGTAAACATGAAAAAGCAGCTAGCGTTTGTGATCTCTAAGATAAGATAAGATAAGATATCCTTTATTTGTCCCACACTGGGGACTCTAGTGGTAGCGTGAGGGATTGCACAATGATTTATTCACCGACATATTGTGTTTTTCATATATAAGCGTGTTTGTACTTTTTTCTATTTTGTACTGCATTTATTTTTAACTGCACATCAATAAAAACAAAAGAGACGTAACTCCCTTCAGGGCTGGAACGGGTGAATCCCTTTTCCATTTATTTCAATGGGAAATACTGCTTCAGTTCACAAATGTTGTTTGAGTCTGCAAACAAATTCAGTCCACAAACGGAGGTTCCGCGCTTCCCCCACCAAATGGGTCTTTTAAAATTTGGGTTTCATATTTGTGTTTGAAGGACACAAGTCAAAAATAAATCAAAACATTTGTTTTGGAACAAAAAAGACATTCAAATGTGAGTAACTGTGAACGGAGGGATGGACTCAAGCTGATTTGTTTGTTTTCATCCTCATCTTCAGCACCCCTCCCCCCCTCCTCCCCTAACAAGCCGCCCACCCACCCAAGGAACCGTGGAGAAGAGAGGAGAGAATGGCACACCCGTTGTCATGGCACATCTTTTCATCCCACGTCTCCATGGCGACGCCGCCTCACGGCCTTTCAATTGCCTCCACCTTTTGTTTCTTTGCACGGGTTTGCGTTTATGTTCCTCTCCTCCGACCGGCACCTCCTCTCCCAATAGAGTCGCTTTCTTTGCTGATGCACCAATTATGGTGCCGGAGACATTGTGTTGCCTGGGCTGTCGGAAGGGAGAATGGAGCATTAATTGAGTGCCCGTTTGGAGCAAATTAGGCTGGGAGAGAGATTTGAGCAGACGAGTGGGATGAAGGTGCAAAGTGTGACTCTGCGGGCATATCCTGTATGAAAAGGCCACATGTCCATGTACTGTCAGAAAAAACACTGGGAGGGTACGTATTGCCGCATTAATGAGATCAATCGGGCTTCTATGCCTTTCACCACAAATGGATATTTTTTTTTCAACGAAGTTGGCTCCTATGCACTTGTGAGGTGTGCGGCATATGCAAGATAAAGATGGCCACCGTTGTGCTAAAAGACGACCATTTGCCACAAAAAAGAAATAAAAATACTGAATAATGATTTTCTTCTGATCAAAAAATACACCTCTTTAAAAATACAAACCAGTCGCTAACACGGAAACACTCTCGCAACTCCTTCATTTTGTCTTTCGACTACTGTCACAGTCTTGTTAGCCCCCCTGCTGTTCCATCAGAGGTCTGCTGGGGGTGTCGAAGTGTATGATGTTGGTTACATTCACATTGTCATACAGGAGGTCTAATAGAACTTGTCTACTTATAGTCTACCAGGTAAAATAGTCTATTTCAAGTACACTAGATAATCTAGTTTCCTTATAGTCTACCTTCTTAACTAGACTAGTTCTAGCTAAACTAATCTACTTCTAGTCGACTATCTTAACTAGTCTATCAGCTAAACATGTCTATTTCAATTCTACTAGCTACGGTAGTTTACTTATAGTCAACCAGCTAGTCTACTTCTAGTCTACAAACTAAACTAATCTACTTCGAGTCTACTGTTTTAACTAGTCTACTATCTATAGTAGTTTATGTCTAGCCATATCACAGCGTCCCAATTGAATTGAAGTGCTGACTTTGACTTGGCCACCGCAAAACCTTAATTTTTATATTTTTAGCCATTCAGAGGTGCACAAACACCAACAACCATTTTTTGTTTGTTTTTCAGCACTTGATTTCCTGTTTCTGCTGGAAATTAAGCCTTCGTCCAGCCCTCGAGGTCCACTGTGCTGCATTTCATTCTGTAATTGGTTTCTATCACTTTAAATGGTCAGGAATGGGGAGTTTGTGAATGAACTGACTGCACAAATTAATCCGTGATTGCGTCTTGTCACTTCAATGTCTTAAATGTTGGTACTTGACATGACTGTTTTGCTTCTTTTTCATGGATGCGCGTTGGCGGGCGAGCGGCCTCCTCGGTGCTCTGGCTCATCCCTTTCAACGGTAACGACTCCGTTGCATACGAGCAAACAGATTATGTTCGTGTCTATGAAGGGCGAGAGGAGGGCAGGGGAGGGGAGCGCGGTGGGCGTGTGACGCACACACCACTGACGTCATTGGAGCCGCTCAGGCGCGATGCATTTGGGATGTCACGCTGAGGGAGCATCATTAGAACGTACGCTGTCATTCATTGAAAAGCACTCTATTTATAACAGCTAGCGAATGCACCACCGTGTGGGTTTGCATTTGAAGTGACACACATCTCAATGAAGTTGTGTCTTATGAACACTTTGCGCATTATGAAATACTGTATTCGGCCTTGGAAAAATGTTTTACTGCTCAGTTTTGGTTGCTAGTCTCAGTGAGGTCTTAGTTTATTATTATTACTACAGTGGCATCTCGATTTACGAAATGAATTGGTTCTGGAAGAAAATTTTTAACGAGAACATTTTGTAAGTAGAGACGTGTTTTTCCATGTAAATGCGAACGAGTTCCCTCTTAACCAATGGGATGCCAGGAAGATGTTCGGTAGTAGCCAATGGCAGAGCAGCTATAAGTATGTTGCGTTCAGGAAACTCGGAGCTCTGATCAGCAGCCCATAATGTATTTTTCGTATCTTGAAAATTTCGGATACTTCGGATATTTAAGGACTAAAAATGAATAAATTAGACCATGCAGTTGCACATCTCATATGCGGGGCTGTTCAGAACGAGCCAATAACATTCCACCTCAAATGGCCTGAGCTGCAAGTATGTCAGGACAGCCTACTAGAATAGTTGAACTTTCTCTGGAGATACTGAGTGACATTCTGTTTTGATTGTGTTCCAGCTCCAGCTGGAGTGAAGGGCGTTTCCCTCCGGCAGGCGCACCTGTTCCGCGTTTCCCCATCAAGCCTTGGATTCCAGACCCTTTCGATATCTTTCACAGTCGCTCTCATTTTCTCTTGGAACTTTGTAAGTATTTTCATTATTCCTTTTTTTAATCGTTCTTGATCTTTGGTTTCACATTATTGGACTTATTGGATATTTTGTTCGTGTATCCTCGGTGTTGTCTTGTACCTTGCCTTTGCAAGCGTTTTTTTGTATTATGCATTGTTTTGATTCCTGGCTCCTTGTGACCAGTTTTATTGAAGAGAACAGAGAAATAAACATAAATAAGACCAAACTACAAAACGAATAAATACTAAAACGAATAAAAGCTATACTAAAATGAAGCATTTTTTAATCTAGACAGAACCTAAAACTACTACTGTAATAGCCAACAAATATGATGCAACACATTTTAAAAATCACATTTCCCAAATAGAAACTCGCTCTGCACACACATCGAAGCTGAATTCTCATTCCAGATAAATTTTTTTTAAAAAAGCCCACAAATGTAGCTGTACAACTAAGACACATGCTTTGAAATGACGATGAATGACCGTTGGAATTATAAAGGACGACCATTTCACGTCGGCTCAGTCGCAAATGTAAACCAGCAGCCAGCAGGGATGGCCATGAAGGCTTGACCGCCTGACTGCAAGCCACCCTGCGTTACTTCCTAGTTGTACCTCATCCACATTCGTCACAGTTAAGTCAGGCACACCCAGTGGCTGTTTTGTTTCTGTTCTGCATGGTTTTCGACCAAGTGCCAATCCTTGCCTTTCTCCGCAGTTCATCCTCTCAATAGAATTTCATTCATCCACGCCCACGGCCTTCATTTCGCCTGCTCTTTGGCCTCCTTCCAAGTTCTGCTTCCTCCCTCTCAGCGCTCGCTTCTCCCGCCACTCCCCGTTGGCTGCGTGATGATGCTGTCCTCCACCTTCCAAGTAACCCCCCCTCCCCTTCATTGATGCTATAAATACCCACCATCGGTGAGTCATCGTCCAGACGTGTCGCCCCCCCCCCCCCCCCCCCCTTCTCTCCTCCCCTCATCTTTCTCTGTAGCTGTCTCTTCATCATCACTGCTCCTCTTCACGTTAGTTCATGCATATTAACAGACCTCGTTTTCGCACCTTCACGTTAGCCCAGGCAAGACCAATGCCCGTCATGGTGTCACAGGGCTTAACCGAAGGTCACTTTGTCACAAGCCGAAACAAAACGACAGTTTGAACAAGCATGGTCATTTTTAATTGCCCTGCACCTGTACACTATATAAGATTATTTTTTTTGTTCCCCATTGAAATGAATGAACATGCCATTAACCCGTTCAAAGCCTCCCCCGAAAACATTTCATGTTTTTTAATTAAGAAAAATAAGAGTATTGTACAAAAACTGAAAGTGCATTGACCACTGTGGTACTCCTTGCTTGCAAGGCGGGACATTACTACCCCCCCCCCCACACACACACACACACACACTTCACTCAACTCAGTGTTGCTTTTGGCAGCCATTGTAGTCTTTTTGGATCAAAATACGGAGTCAGATTTTAGTCAACCCTATATGTAATGTACCGTGTTTTTGGTCTAGTTTTAGACACGCATATTTGCGTTAAACTTGAGACTAATTGATCATCCGCAAAGAGAGGCCCATTTTACTGAGCAATTGTGACCTTCTTCAAAAATGTCTGTATTATCCTGTTTCAACAAGGCAACACTTTATTTGAACACCCGGCTGTCTTCATCATGCCGACAATATTAAAATATGTGAATACCGACATCCACCCGACAAGGACGTTTTAGGGCTTGTACTTTAGCCCTTGGCGAGTCAGTGGAAAAATGACCTCTGCTCTCCACTTTATTGTCACTTTTTTTCCC
Organism: Hippocampus kuda; assembly: GCA_901007745.1. Classification (NCBI taxonomy): domain Eukaryota; kingdom Metazoa; phylum Chordata; class Actinopteri; order Syngnathiformes; family Syngnathidae; genus Hippocampus; species Hippocampus kuda. The sequence continues at coordinate 46,967 of CAAKHF010024374.1, read as the reverse complement.
CCGCAAATCCCAGTTGATCCTTTTGCTCTGATTCACCCCAGCCGGATCCCAGGATTTAATTATGGTTTCCTCCAGCTGACATCCACCCGCTCTCGAGGAGCTATCCTTGGTTAAACTCCAATATGGGGCTTGCGATGGCGCGTGCGCGAGCGAGCACCTCTGAGTCAGAGGAAGAAAGAGGGCGGGGAAAGGAATTTGGACTCGTTACATTCGTAGTGGGGGGGCCACCGCATTTCTTCAATATGGATGATGTCCTTCCTTTTTCCCTGTGGTTTTAGTCGTGCACTTACTCTGCTCATGTCTCATCTCGTGGGGACATTTACAACATATTTAAAAACTAAAATAAAAAAAATTAGGTATCGTTAATATTTTCCCATACAAGTCTTGTTCAAATTCCATTTGCAATACACTCCCATGAAATTAGTCTTTTTATCGCTTGTCTTTTTCAAGAATCTTTCATTATGGCCTAAAATTCGATGGCTGTTTCAGCATGGGAGTTTTTAGACATAAAAGCGAGGCTGTGACAGCATCCAAAAATTGCCACCCTATTCACCGTTAATCCAATGATGTGAAAATGACCCATACATTGAAATCAACAATTTAAAAACGACTTCTGTTGCGACTCACTATCCATCATGAACGATATACTTGTATATCTCCATCATGAAAAGTGTGCTTTTTGTGAAACAATCGTCTATTTAATAGAGATTCTATTAGGCTCTGATTGAAGGACGCATCTTCGAACGGCGTGTTCTGTAACCATTGATATACCGCACGCACGCACGCACACACTCTCAATGGCCTTTGTTGCCATAGGAACACCAGTTTCAGGATGATCGCAATCCAAGCGGCTGGTCACACTCGTCACACGCCGCGCCTCAAAGGAACAAAGAGCACCCAACTTTACAACACAAACTTTTAAACATTTTATTCCGTAATATTCAAAGCCAAATCACAGAAATAAGGAAGGAGACACTTGTTTGAAGGGACCCCTCCCATGCCCCCAGGCATTAAGAAACAGGACTATTAAATACTGTACAGCAATCATCTGCTTATTCATTATTCATAAATTATTATTTTTTTCAAAATCAATACACATTATACCCTGAAAATTGAACTTGTTATATTTTTGGGACTCTTTCTCTAACGCTCCAAGATGCAGCCATCTTGGTGACAATGAAACAATTTTCAGTGAATCAAGGCGCTTCATTTAGATAAAAGAAGGGGGGGTGGGAGCTAAGTTTAGCCTGGGTTGTTAGTGGAGAGTCTTCACATGTGTACGTACACATTTTTATTCGACATAAAAAAGAACGTGAGCTTGAAAAGAAATCTTTGTATCGGGAAGATTGGAGTATATTTACATTTCAAACTTTTAATAAAGGCGGTTCTAAATTTTGGGGGCGGTGTCAATGACTGAGAACCTCCTCCTTCCTCTGCTTCTTTACAAGCCAAGTGAGATTCAACTGTTCCATGATTAAATGAGGCTGGGGGGGCTGGGAAGGGGGTGGAGCGATTTGGACTTCCGATGTCACATTCGTAGGAGCCCCGAAGACAAGCTCACGTGTCAGAAGGCAACAAGAATAGAGAAGCAAATATATGAAAACAGACTTTGCATTCCTGGTGTGCTAAAATGTCAGAAGTTCATTCCATGATCCCAATACATTTTTTTTTGTTCCCTGGCATGGTGCCACAAAAAAAAACTAACAAAACTGCAGTAAATAATGTACATGAATTAAAATATGCATTTCTTCAGAACCATACATATGCACTTACTGCATCACATATTGATTACCAATGTTACATGAAATCTATAAAGTTAAAAAAAAAACAAACACACACAACTGAAATTAATTCTGTAATATCAAGGAGTGTTCAGTTGTGCACATGCTACGTTAATATTCGCCGTCGAATCAGGATGGGCATCGACAAGATTTGATTGAGGGGGATTTTATTAATTTTTTTAGTATAATTTCAATGGGACAATATTTTTTTCGGAACTCTGAAATATTAAGCGGTATTAAGATTTCATTTCACATACCGGATAGAATTCTTTACCCATGAATTCATCGATTATGATGCCCATCCCTTCAAATCTTCAAATACACACAAAAGAAAAGTAACACACACATGCTTTTCAGTGTCTCTCTACATTACTCTGTGTTCCTATGCCGTTCTCTTGGACTTCTATTACACCGCTTGAAAAGTTCAGTGAAGAGATGCCACATTTTCACTTCTTTTAAAATGTTCCTACGTAATTGAAACTAAAATTGGAGAATAAATATTGCACAATCATTTGTATTATTTGTATTCACAGGTAAAAACAAAACGAACCCAAAAAAATGATGCCTGAGGAGGGAGTATACATGTCCTTGTACAATTTAAGAAAAAAAAAAAAAAGGTTATGGAATAAAAGGCAAAGTATTTACAGCACATTCCCTTGGAGACATCCATTCCAATGTGATCGCTAAGTAATGCTTGATTGGTAACTTGAACGTGAAATTTTGGTGGTGGGAAGCAAATTGCCTATAATGTGAGTTTGCTGCAACCCGACGAGAACAAAATAATGTCAAAAGTTATGACAAAGCGTATTGCGACATTAAGGTAAAAAGTAAGCTAGTAGCGGGGGGGAAGCTAATCTAGCAAGTTAGCCGCAACCCAACACCGCGCGTCATGAAGAGAACATAATGTAGTGATTCAGTCACAACCCAACAAGATTGATTGTAACATTAAATTATCCGCAACCCGAGATAATATAGCGTACATTATCTACAACCCGACAAGGCGCCTCATGATGATAAGACAGCAATAAGTTAGCCATAACCTTATAAAGCGCATCATGACAAGAGGAGCCTAACACAGTAAATCGCGACTCATCAAGGCGCAACATGAAGAGACGCACCGCAGCGTGGTAAACTAGCCCCAAGCTAACTAGGCATGGCATGATAATGACAAGAACCTAATGAAGGAAGTTAGCTCCAACCCGACATGGCGCCTCATGACGAGACCAACTCAGCGTAGCAAATCGGCTGCAACCCAACAAGGAGCGGCATAAAACATGGTATTTTCCCCAACCCGACAAGGCGCATGACGACAAGAAGAATTTAGGTTACCCGCAACCCGACGGCGTGCATCCTGACGAGAACATAACAGAGTAAGTCAGTCACATACCAACAAAGCGGATCATGACTTGAACATAACAAGATAGCCACAACCCAACAAGGTGCATCATGAGAACATAACATCAGCCACATCCCGACCAGGCACATCAAGACAAGAGTAACATAACGTAGTAAATTAGTTGCTAACTGACAAGGCGCGCCATGAAAAACACATATTGTGCTTGAGCCAGCTGCAACCCGACAGGGAACACCATGTTTAAAAGAACCTAAGTTATCCAAAGCCTGACTACGTGCTTCATGACGAGAGGAACGTTGCACGTTTGACTAAAGCGACTACGGGTTTTTCATATTGGAGTGGAATCGAAATGGCACAAAAAGGCCTAAGAGCGAAGTGGACACTGCGTAGACAGAAGTCTGATGTCCAATCGGTAAATGCGTACTCAAGTAAACAAACTTTTGGGACATGAGTTTATCCAAAAAAAAAAAAAAAAAACAAACACACAAAAAAAAAACGTCTTTGGGTGAACATACAAATCACAAATGCGCAAAAGTCGTAAATAAAACATGATGGGTACTATTACAATAAAAATAATAAAACCCTCAAATGAACACAAAAACATCCGACTGATATCTCATGGCTTTGCAACACTTTCTGCACAAAAAAAAGGATATTTTACTTTTATATTATATTACAAGAAGAAGCAACAAAAGCAAAGATTGAAAACCTGGATCCTATTTGGAAAAAAAGAGAATAGATGATCAGAATCATTCCAGTATTGAGCGAGAACAGTAAAATTTGAATATCGCTCGCATCAGGTGGAATCCCTCGAAAATGATCTCTTTTCAGGAACTCCCCCAAAACATGTCCATTGTCAAAGAGCGCAAGCCGTTTCCAACAATTAAGCTCTGAAATGTGTGGACTGATCACGCGTATCGATTTGTGAAAGAAAAAAAAAATGAAATTCACCAAATTGTGACAAAAGAGGTTTTGGCTCAATGACAGCAATATGCTTTTTACTAAATCCAAAGTTTTAAACTTTCTTTTTCTCGTAAAATCACTCCACAATAATGTCACAAAAGTGAATACAAAGGTCAGTTGCCAAATTCATTGTTTTGTGTGCCACCAGCATAGATACTGCGGATGAACAAAAACATTACTTATTGGTGGTAAAAAAAATAAATAAAATGAAATAAAAATTGACTGAATTGCACAAATTATTAGCTTCAAATTACACGACGTATCCGAGTGAATGTATCTATGCCAGCAACATATAGTGACACAAAGAACAATTAAATGCACTTCAACGAGATGGCAGAAGGTCCAAAATTAACTTCCGTGTGTCAACTTTACTATCACTTTTGAAAATGTAAACGGGGCAAATGTTAAAAATGTCTTTCTTCGGCCTATACACTTTTTAAAAAATATATTTTTGTTCTGTGAAAAAAAAAACGACCCCAATTCACTATCACATTTGTTTGACATTTTTGTGTGGTGGTGTACGGTGACATTTTCCAAATGTATATAAAAAAAAAATATCAACACTGGCTCAATTAAGTCCCCAACTCTCGATGTTCTCACTCCTTACTGTCAATTCTAATTAACTCATTAACTATTGACGAGGCGCCGCTCAGATGGCCAGATTTCCCTTCGTGCAGAAGTCCGCGACTGGCCTTGGTTGCCACGGCAACCAAGGCCGAAACGCGCCGCTGAGAGCTTGGCGGGAGTGCGAGTCACTGGTTTGTGTGGAAGGTGGATTCTTCCCATGTGTTGAATCAATACCAGGGGTCTGTCTTGTGTTTTTATCGAAATCATAAGGCACCCCCCCCCCTTCCCCCTCTCCCGAAGTCGTTCTTTCAGGGGCCTCGGACCCACTCGTGTTAGTACATGCCCTCGTGCGTGTGTGGCCGTGTGTTATTTGCCTCCGTACATCCTTGCAATGTCTTCTTGGTAGTGCGTTTTGAGCTCTTTGCGCTTCAGTTTGAATGCGTCTGTGACCAGGCCAGTCTCTGGTGTCCAGGGTTCCGAGCACAGCCGCACTTTTTTGGGGATCTCGAACCGCTCCAGTTTTGCTGCGTGGGGGAGAGCAGAATGGGTTGGTGAACATGACGGTTTTTGAAATATGAACATACAAGGACCAGACAAGTAAAAAAATATTGGATACATAAACCATGATTATTTGCAGTTGGCGTTGTACAGATTTTCTTTTTTTTTTTTTTTAAAATGGAAATTATCCTCTGGCAATTCTTAAAAAAAATAAAAAAATAAAAAAGGACAGAAACCCCCCTACATGAGATAGCAGCCTCGGTAAGGATGCGGAGCACTTCCTTCTCCATCTGCAGGTTGTTGCAGATCTCTTCCCACGAGCCCCGCACCTTCATCCGCTCCGCCAGTGCCATCAGCAGTTTGTGGTTTGGCACCACGAAGCTAATCACGTATGACTGGTCACTGCAGACCAACATAAAGACGTTAAAAAACCCCAAAAACAAACAAAAACTGTCTGCCTATTTTGTCAAAGGACTTTACCTGTTGGCATAGGCACAGATGTTGTCTACTAGCGGGCAGTTCTTCAGAACGGCCTCTACTTTTCCCAAAGAGACGTACTCACCGGCCTGTAGTTTCACCAAGTCCTTTTTGCGATCTGTGGGAAGATAACATGTCACGATCCTAAAAGGTCCCTCCTCTATATTCTCTGCTCTGTGGTTAAATAGCAGAAATTTGGGAATACAGTAGTACAGGGGTCCCCAACCGCCGGTCCG